>BMAV01003220.1:63108-108949 GCA_019973955.1 Trichonephila inaurata madagascariensis | reverse complement strand
ATATATATATATATATATATATATATATATATATGTAAGCATAATAACAATATTAAATAAAATTGAAAGACATTTTCAGCTATATGGCTTTGAAAATAATGGTATTTCTATTCTCAGAATAGTACCATATGTTAAAAATAAATTGTGGTGGGAAAACCACCTCATAAAATATTATAACACTATAGATCCACATGGTTTGAATACCATTCACTTTGGGAAAAATGTCTTACTTAGCATTCAACAATCTGATAACAATAATTACTTTTATAATAGTGATAATGCAATTAAAGTTAAATGTATAAAAAGAGGAAACAGGAAGAAAAGAACACTTAAATTACCAGTTGAGATAGCTTCTAAAATTAAAGATTTATGAAGTAACTTTGAAAAATCTTTTAACATTAAACTAATTAAACATTTCATGTTTGGTTTAAATAAAAAAGAAATTAGGTATATTAGAGATATCCTCAAAAAGAATGATTTTCAAGACTGTCATTGCGTTACATATTATTAAGGATATTATTAATTTTCTCATTCATAAATTCAATATTGAAGATATAGATTTAGGAAATAGTTCTACTGAGCATTGTACCACATACTATTCATGAATAAATCTTTTAATTACATAAATTTCTCAACATAGTTATGTACATTGCCTACTTTTAAATAATATTTACGTTAAGTTGGATTTTAAATATAATAAAAAAATAGGTAGCTCAATTTTTAATTACAATGATATTAATGATTTGCAAAATAATATTAATATTGTTTGTAATTGTAAAGATTATTTTCGGATTTTATAAACGATCATCACAAGCATGTGGTAACAGGTAATTTAAATATTGGTAAACATAATACTCTTAGAGAAATAATGTACAAAGGGGTACTAGTTTTAGATTAATGATCTCTAATAATAACAATGCTATTAAAAAACAAATTTCTTAAGATATTAGTAACTTACACATTACACAATTATCAATTAAATAAAGTTTTCCTATAGTAGCTTTTTATGAATTTAAATGCAAAATTATAAATGAATTACTGAACATAAACTATAAAACTGATAATGATTAAATTTACAATAATATTAAGAAACAAATTGCTGATCTACAAAATTACTTTATTATCATTTATGTTGATAAAGTTCTGGTTAATGATACAATTATTTGCAAGTGGCCTTATGCTAATATGCTAAGCAAACATTTTCAAAGTAATACTGCTTTTCAATAATCTAATTCAAGCAAAAGAAAATTTTTTAATTGAATCTCTGCTTTTTATAAATAATTAGATTTACGTATTTTGGATATTAAACTCCCTCATATTTGCCTAACTCCTAAATTTCATAAAAATGCTATTAAATTTAGAACTATTAGGAATGGTTTTAAAACTTAAAATACACATTCGGGCAAGAAGCAACAAAATATTATTCAATCTACATTAGACAAAATTGATAATTCTATTAGTGTTAAGAATATTATGGACATTATCAGGTATATGCAAAGTAAAAAAAAATATTTCCATTTTTATCTATGATTTTGAAGATTTAATTAACTCCGTAGATGTAGAAGACATGTTTAAGATTCTTAAAATAGCCTATAGCAAATATTTTTTGAATAAGATAATAAATATGATAAATATATTTCTATCATTCAACTAGTATCAAATGAAACTTTTATTTTCCATAATAACTCTTATTTTCAGCAAATTAAAGGTTTACCACAAGGTGGATCAGCTAGTAACTGCTTCGCCAATATTTACTTGCACTTTTATGAAAATGATAGTATTAGTTACGAATCTTGTTAATTTTTTAGATACGTAGATGATTTAATTATATTTAGTAATATAATAGACTTTGTTCCTAGCTTTAATTATTATCCCCACTATTTAAAATTATTAAAACCTAATTATAATAATGGACCAGCTAACTTTTTGAACCTACAATTAAACGTTAAGAATAATTTACTAATAAGTAATATTTTTGGTAAAAGAGACTCGTTTGATTTTAACATTAAAAAATGACTTTCTAGGGTAGTAACTTACACCTAACAATATTTAGAAATATTATCTTAAATTTTATAAAAAGAAACAATGTTTTAGTTACTGATAATGTATTAAAACTTCGTAAGTATATGAAATTTTTTAATAAATGTCTGGAATACAATTATCCAAGTAAATTTATATTTAATACATTTCTATTTCATATTAAATCTATTTTTAACTTAGTATATTATTTTATTTAAAATATGTTCGGTTTAGTTTATTTTTCAAATTTTTTTCAAATATCTTATGTGCTTAGTTTAATTGCAAAATAACTACCTAGAATATAACTATTCAAGTAAATTTATTTTTAAATATAGTTCTATTTCATATTAACTCTATTTTTAACTTAGTTCATTAGTTTATTTAAAATATCTTATGTGCTTAGTTTAATTGCAAAATAACTATCTAGGTGGCGACAATGTTCTTTTCTTCTTGTATTGATATTCCAATTTTAACACCATTTAGCACGGGACTTCTACATAGATGGTTGCTTCTCTCCTTTCATGGGTTTTATTTTTACATGTAAGTTTATATCCTAATTTTTTCTGCAGAAAATATTCTTAATATTCCTCTCTTGGAGAGATACATTAATGTTCTCTTATCAAAATTTCCTTTTTCTCTATTGTCAGGTTTATCATCCACGTGTGTTAGAAATAGGCTTAACTTTTCAACATGGGTCTGTTTATTTTTTTATTTTTTTCTATTATGTCGAAAATTTCTACTGTACGAGGAAGGCGGATCCATAAAGCGTTGCTTAACCCTAATTCGCTGGCCTAATTCAGCAACAGCTTTAGATATTATAATAGGTCTAGAGTTTTTAAGCCATTTTCTGTATCTACATTTGTTGTGTCTCTTAAACTCCAATTTCTTTCTTCTTTGAAATTGTAGGTTTTAGAATTTCTTCACTTTATATATATATATATATATATAATTTCCTATAGTAACCTTTTAAATAACTTTTAATTCTTTGATCAAGTCTTTCAGGATTGACCCGTAAATAATAAACTAGCTCCCCACCTAATGCGAACCTTTTGAATTACATCAATCCACCTACCAGATCATGTTATTTGAGTTTCCTGTAAATACTGAGGTTTCTGGAAATTCTGCTTTTTCTGCGTTCTTTATCCTTTATAATGTAGCCGGCTGCAGAGCGTAGTGCCCTCGTTTTCTTTGTTCAGTATTGTGTATTCCTTTCCTTTTTTAATGTTTAAGAGGTGCATTTTTGTCCCTAGGTGTGCAATAAATCGGATTTAAGTAATCACAAGACTGCCTCTTCAATCTCATCAGTAAGCAACACCAACAATCATAAAAAATGGATCTGCTATATTACATTAAAATGAATAACTTCATGAGACGTCGTGGCCACATTACTGCAGTCATGTGTTTTCAACTAATCCATTCATGTGTGAGCTTCGCTGTCACCAACTTTAGTTTTTGCAGAAACTTTCTTTAAAAAGTACTATAAGTAGTATTTTATAATAACCCAGATAGTTATAAGCGAAGTAAACTCGATTTAAATGTACGATTATTACAAGGATTTCTTTTTAATTTTAAAATGTTTTGGAAAATCGTAATATCTGAGCATCTCTATTAAAATATTGATTTGATTTTTTTTTAAATTTTACAATTAGAACCATAAGTTGAAGTCTTATGTCAGTTTTGAATGTTTTGGAGAACACGTAATTGTGTGTATTTATATTCTGACTATTAGGATTTAGCCCTACTTTAGACTAGCAAACGGGATGTGATTTGTTTTAACATCTAAATCGTTTTCCTCATTCAAAGATTTAATTTGATTTAATTTATAGAAAAGAGCTTGAAAAATATTATTTCATCGTGACTAATTATTTGTCACTTTTATAAATCTCTATAGGTAAGAAAAAATACAAAATATAGAAGTACAAAAACACAAACAAATTGTAAGAAAGGATAAACACAGAAGTGGCCAAAGTCAGTGCCTAAAATGTTCTTCAGCATGCCATTAGAGCACCATTTAAGAGTCACCAAAAAGAGATGCACAACGACGGAGATGGTTATGATTCTTTGAATCTGCCGAATTAAAAACTGAGCATCTAGGGTTCGAACAAATTCTAATGCGATGGAGATTATCTGCCAAGCAGTCATGCCTATTAAGAAGCTAGAATTGGTCAACAGTTTCCCAACTTGGACCGCTGGAGATTGCTGAGAGATTCTCAGAACTAATTTATTAGTTAATGTTTGTTATTACATGCAGTAAAACAGTACAGCGTATAATGTGTGTGTCATGCTTTTCTCTTTATTTATTTAATTGCTTTAACTATTAGTAGCCTCTTTTTGGTTATGATACCTTGTTTTTTTCCCCAAATATGCATTCACGCGTCTTAGTCAAATGCAAATGATTTGATTTTTTATTATTGTGTAATGCATTTTCTCCTACTGAAGTGTCATAATGATTTTAAAGGTTAAGAATTTCTTTAAAAGTTACATACGTAGAGCTATTAATGAAGATTATTCGTTTGATTGCATATAATGTATTATCATCAGGGTTAGGGCGTAAAAAGAGGTTAGGGGTTAGAAAATATGTAGACGAAAGTTCCGGGGGGTAATCTCTATGGTAAAAATCCCTTGGTCAGTAGGGGGAGGGTTTGAACCACCGACCTCATCCCTTATGTACGCAACTGAACACAATGAAATTTACAGCTCTTTTAAAATATTTTTATTTATCTAACTTCCAGCTTCTTGATCATTTGACGCCAAACATCCCAGTACCGAATGACGACGTCGTCAGTCAGATATTCATCTAGTCCAGTGCATTGGACCAGGCGGTCGCCATTCTTTCTGGAATGACCGCTGAGCAAGCAGGCCTCCTCAGCAGCCAAGCCAGTGGAGGTATACTCCCAAAAAGTCATGTCTGGTGGTTAGACGAAAGCCGGCAACAACCTCGGCTCTCTCCAGGTGCCTTGGGATAGGTTTTCTCTGGTTTTCCAAGGCTCTTGGATTTTGGGTCAAGGCAGTACATTTGTCAATGTATGTATATATAATGCTCTTTGCTCTTCTGAAGTTCAAGAGGACTTCCAGTTGAAATGACTCGGCTCCCTCCTTGACGTTTTGGTCGACTTTCTCATTGCCTGGGGATCCCAATATTTTAAAATATAGATATGTGATTTATTTAAAGCATTGTTATTTTTAATTAAAATGTATCTAATTAACTAAACTCATTGTTTTAACTTTATGAGCTTTTTTTGTATCAGACATTCTCTTGTATACGCATAAAGATTTTCAGAACTCTTTGAAACAATTAAAATTGTTTATTACAATGTTGAAAAATGGAAGTAAGAAGTAGTAAGCACTTTGTTTTATTTTGAAAAAAATATTCATATTAAAGTATGTCTCAATTTGGATAATTGAAAAGAAGATTGAGTACATTTATTTTATATAACAAAACGCCTACGAAAAAGTATGCAAAACATCAATTGATGAACCATAATCCATTAACAGAAATTTATTACTGAAATTTACGCACTAAATATAAGTTGTTCCTTATTTCCCAGACATATTCAAGTAATAGCAAGTTTTGTAGGTAAAAAAAGGTAATATGTAATAAATTATCATGTTTGAGTTTATTTCTGTATCACACATTGCTCGAGTTAAATTAAGTATTCCTTGACGATGATGTGCAAATCCTGCCAAATATCAAACAAAGTATAAAAGATAATCTTAACTGCGACTAAAGAAAATTAAGTATGTTATTATAAGGGTTGAACACTTATTATTTGAAAAAGTATTGCCAGTAAACAATAATAATCTTTATGAACATATTAGCTTTGAAAACTATAGCTGAAAATTTTACTGTGTTCATTTACAATGGTATCATCCCCGAAAATTCTGAGATTAAATTCTATTTCGAAATACTATAGCCCATCTATCATGCCATAGCGTAGATATTACTTAACCCTGCTGTTTTGTTCGGGTCAATATGATCCGAAATAAAATTTATACGTTCATAAAAAATATAGAACTGGGATATTTTCAGGAAACTTCTTGAACATCGTATATAAACAACATTAATATGTACTCCTTGAGGGATTTATGTTTATTTCTATTCTGAAGAAATATTTTTTTTTCAATTTATACCTAATGTATCGTTCAGGTAAATATGACCCAATGCAATAAAACATCCATTTTTACTCATACATGTTCACTTTTGTTTGGAATAAATTAAAAGAAAGTAATAAAAACAGTTTCTGCAATTTAACGGTTTCCAAAACTTGTTTCATTGATGTATGCGTTTGATCACATGATAAGAGAGCACGTGTAAGGTCAAAAAGTGGATACGATTGGCAAGGGACCAAACGATATGTTTTTATTACAAAATTTCTTTTTTTTCTGGTGTATTTTACTTTTTGCTATACATCATCAAGAAAAACTTTTTATATATAAAAAGAGATACTTAATAGTTTTTTTTGTAGTAAAATTGTATGTATTAATCTACAGTTAAAAAGGAAGAATTAATATTTTGTTTTCATAGATATTTAAATTTCAATAAACTAAATAATTGGGGAAAAAATCTAACGTTGCACATTTTTCAATAACAACAAAAATTCCACAAAGAATAGAAAATATTACCTTAAAATTTATTTCAACGATTTTTTTTTATCAAAATACAGTTATAGAATAATTGTTACCTACTTAAACAAAAATATTACCCTTTTTCCACACTTGTACGTGTATTCCTCCTGACCAATGGAATGTAGGGAAATGAACTTTGAAAAGTGAAATGAATCTTTTATGACACGATATCTCAAACAGGAGTCATAAAATTAACGACTCTGTGGAGTAATCTACTCCATAAAATTCATCGTCTGCAGCCCCTCTCCCTTCAGCGTAAGTTTCAGCTTCCTAATTTGCATATTTGCTGCTCATTTTTTTCTCCCGCTGTCATGAAATGATAGCACTCTTCTAGAATGGTAACTGTCGCATCGGGTAACATTAACAAAGAGCGTTACTCGTCATGAAGGAGCGCTACTTACATTTTCAAGTATCTATCAAAGGTTTAAAAGCGACCTACTTAAATCTCAGACCTGAATTCATTATTTTATTGATTTCTCGGTTTTAGTGGCATTTTAGAAATATTTGTAATTAGATAAGAAAAGTATGTATTTTTTTTTAACTGAGATTGGTTACTCTGATTTTATAGATAATTTAGAGCAATAAGGTAGGACAATTCGAATGTGCGTGTGCGTGAGTGCATGTATGAGTGCGTGCGTGCATGCGTTCAAGGATATATATTAATCCAGGGATGGCCAACCCATGGCACGCGAAAACTTATTAAAAAATTGAAAAGAAAATACTTTTTTTTGTCTACAATTTTACTGAAATGCGGCTGTCTGACCAAAGACAAAAAATCCCTCAAAATTTATTTTAAATACAGTTAAAGGAATTGCAATAGAAATTTGTCGTGTAAAAAATACACCTGCATTATTGTGTGAACTGGCTTTCGAAATCTTTTTTCACTTACGAGATTTTGGAATTAGTAGAAGCGTATTTTAAAATAACTGGTGGAAAAAAATAAGAGCCCAGTGAGTACCTACTGTTGTAGAATGAAGATTGGGTGAGGGATTTAGCTTTTCTTACCAATATTATGGGACATTAAAACTTAAATTTCAGATTAAAAGGGAAAGTTTGTATTTTTTTCTACCCAAATTGGACAAATAAGTTATTTTGTGGACAAACTTTAGCTTTTTCTGTTTAGATTATAGAGAGAGAAAAATTAGCATATTTCACATTACTGAAGGTACTATCTACCAAAATTAATAGTCCTCCACACAAGATGTGATAAATTTAAAACTTTAATATGCAGTTTTGAAGGATTCTTCCAGTGCCAGGTTTGATGATTTTTAAGGTTATAAAAAATGCTGATCTTTTCCAAATCTTTATCCAGTTTCTCTGAAAAACGTTTTCATTTTTATCCACCTGAAATCCAAACAGAAATTATTGATCTACAGAGGAAATATAAAGAATGATATTGAATTCTGGAAATTTGTACTAACAAGCAATTTCTCAAATTAACACGATTTGGCTGCCAGATATTGTTGTAGATTTGAGTCGACATATGTTTGTGAATAAATGTTTACTATTATGAAAATAACAAAATCAAAATATCGATTAAAATTAACTGAAATGATTAACAATAAAAACTATGTTTGAGCTTTAGTCTCATTTATTATACTATTTTTATTAATTTTCGCTTCTTAAACCTGCATTAAAATGGTGATATTTGCTTAAAAGTTACGTAATAAGCTTATAAGTGAAACTTTTTCAATTTCTCATTTGTTCAAAAAGTTCAAAGTGACAAGCATAGTTATTTTTTTTTATCTAATAGTGACACTCTTCCCAAAAAGGGTGGCCACTCCTGTATTAAGCATTGTTTGACCGTAAGCGCATTTAAACTCCTATGTCTAAATAGTAAGTTTAAAATTTTGCCAAATGTGGTCCTACGCTGGATAGTATATTCACATATTGTTTAGCTTTAAGTTGGAGTAATGATACTTTTTATACACGTGTAGTTACATGTATATAATCATTAATTTTATACTACATTGCCTTAGATCTAATTTAAAACTGAATTATTTCAAATAGCAGTATAACAAAACAGTACGGGTCAAAATTACAATTTATTATACATACAAATATATAAATATAAATATTAATCTTTATAGAATGTTCCAGAAACTGCACTACTTTTGATCAAACAAACTTAGGAAGTAGGATTCAAAAGTTCCCGAACTGAATCTATAACTTAAAAAAATGTTACTAATTAAACAGCTGAAACACATCATGTTTCTAAATAAAACCCTGGAGCAACAACACACTCTTTCCTTAGGTTTTAAGGTATCCGACTACGTTCGGAACCATGATTTTAAAAAAGCACATAAATGTATAATTTTCATAATATTTAGTGTCACTTAGATTAGAATATATTTATAAAATTGTTTTTAAGGACATTATGACAAAAAAAAATATTTAAATACAATATTTTGAAAAAAAATTAACATAGAATAACTTTTTTTCCAAACGTTCTTCTTTTGTAAAAAATGCTTCTATTGTACTAATATTTTGCCTGTATATAGCTCAGACCTCTGTACAGAGGCTCAACTATGATTTTTGAAAAATTCATATTATTTTCAGAGTTACAACCATTTGAAATAATTATCGGCGTATTTTCTTAAAATTTCCCCCTTCTGTTTTCGTAAAACATGGATAAACCGACTTCCAAGTTATGCGTTTCAAACATTCTAGTTGAGCCTCTGTACAGAGGTTTGAGCTATATACAGGCAAAATATTAATACAATAGAAGCATTTTTTACAAAAGGATAACATTTGGAAAAAAGTTATTCTAAGTTAATTTTTTGCCAAAATATTGTATTTAAATAATTCTTTTTGTCAAAATGCGCCCTTATAACAATTTTATATGTGTAGTCTAATCTAAGTGACACTAAATATCATGAAAATTATCCATTTATGTGCTTTTTTAAAAATCATGGTTCCGAACGTAGTCGGATACCTTAATGGCCATCAAAACATTTCTTGAACTCGTCTTTAGCTATGTAATTTAATTCAGCCTGAAATATGCACTTTTAACTTCATCCGCAGATTAATCTTCGTTTAACATAGGGGAACGATGTATTGACGCACACTGTGCATGTTAAGATCCTTAGTTAGTACCCATTGGCATGTGGCCGAGGATATCCCAACTCATTCTGCACTTGTTTGAAACCTGTTCTGACAGTGTGCTGTGGAAACCTTTTCGATGTTTTCAGTGGAGTAGAAAGTCTGCTGACGTCCAGAGCGTTTGTCGTCTTCGACATTTTCCCTGCCTTCTCTGGAACGTCATTGCCACTCAAATGCATGCGTTCGGAGTAATGTATAGCAGCCTTACATAGGCTTCAAAATTTTTCCCAAACGAACTCACAATTCAATATTTATTATCATTTTCTGCTCAACAAACACAATTTTTTTCAATCGCCGACGATTGAATACACACAACCTCCGACAAAATACAATGCCTTGGCGACCTACTGACCACGTGATTTGGAACAAACCTTTTTTAGAAAAAGGGAAGAAAGTAATAACACAGAAATGTTATCGTAGTCTTTCTACCGCAAGTTTTCAATGTTAAGCTTAGTCCGGGAACTTTTGAATCCTACCTCATATAATGTTTCTGTTAGCAAAATAATGATTTCGATGTGAAAATAAAGAACAGACGCAGTTCAATGAATAACAAAAACTTGGTAAAAATACACTATATAGTGCTATTTCAATTAACTCTTTGATTTGAAGTTCATAAAAATGAAAATTAAATAACAAAGCAAAAAGTAAAATAGGTCCTATTTAATTTTTCACATAAAAATATTTAAGAAATACATATTTCTCAACAAATTTGCAGCTTTAAAAATTTATTTGCTTAAACAAATTTATTCGTCGGACATAGCAAACAATGTAAACATACCTCTTACTTTCTTCTCAAAACTCCAGTGAAAACCGTGCTGATTTTGTGTTTACATCTCTCTTGGTAGAAGTTATTTTGTAAACGGGAAGTAATGTAAATGTAACTTTTCAAATAATGGAGAATAAGAGATTTTGGTGTTTTTATTTCAATATCTTCATCTTTCTTGAATAGTATACATAATGCCGATAAAAATCAAAATGTGCAAATTTGTCAGAAAATGTTATCATATTAAGAAATCATTATGCATAATGTAAATCAATGGTTTTCAAACTATATTCCAGTGGAACCCTGGGGTTCCTCGAGGCACAATAAAAATTCGAAAAGAAACTTATAAATGTGTATGCAAAAAGATGCACGTTCTCTAAAACGTTTGTGTATACCCACAAGAATCTAAGGCTTATCTAATGTATATATATATCTATATATATATATATATTACTTATTAGATTGTGTGTATGTTTTATATTGTTTAATACTCTGAGTTTCACGATATCATTTTATACTCGTTAGTAAAATGTCTTGCAAAATTATAAAGCTTTCGAATGGAAACTGCACCTTTTTATATTTGTGAAAGAACACGTACAAAAAAAATCGAAAGATTCTATGTTAAAAATTTAAATTTAATTAAGAACAGATCTTAAATTTTATGTTGCAATTTCATGCTAAATAAACAGTACATCTCATACTGCTATAAACATTTTAATGCCATTCAGAACAACGTGTATAAGCGAAAAATATTTCTCAACGTGAGTGGCTACAAAAACAAAGTATAGAAACAAATGAAACTCAGACTATGTAATGCGATTGCATTTTTTCTCAATAGACCTAGACTTCGACAGTTTGTGTGAAAAAATGCACAGATACATATCCCAGTTACTAAACATAATGTATGCGTAGATGACACTTGGATCACAGATTAATATTATTAATGAGTAAATTATATTAAAAGTAGATAAAAATTTTTTAGTAACAAAAGAAATACTCTTTTTTAGTGGTTTTACACTGAACTGTTGTTGATCTACTATTATTACTATGTTGGTGATCTTAACCCTCTGAATGGAACATCCGTTTCTCAGACAGGGATGATTTGCTTTGATTTGCTTATCAAACTGTGAGGCGTGCCCCCCCCCCCTGGCAACTATACTAGGGGGGGGGGCCGAGAATATTAAAAAGTCAAAAACAAAAGAATTTTAAAAAATTATTAATTTTCTTAAAGTAAACAAACAAAATACATTCTGACATAACAAAAAATAAAATGCAATTTACACTGATATATTATACTTATATGTACCAGTGCTACGCAATGTATTTGATATAATTAATTTAACAATATTAAGTTAAGAAGAAGTTTAATAATTACCAATAACCCAGTGTGGGATTGTCATATATAAAATTATATACAAAAATTAACGCTGATCTTGATAATTTGTACGGTTTATAATTAACCCCTTAACTGCCGATTAAGAGTTATGCAATTCGCTTCCCAATGCCAACCATTTTCCACGTAGGCACGCTTATGTGATTTATTGGGGGCCAGAAGGAATAAGGAAGCAAAAATAATCTGAAATAAGTAAATCCTTCGCAAACATTGCCAAGGTCTTTTTATTGCATTTAAAAGCTTTCGGAATAATTTTATGGATAGCAGAGCACGGAAAGGGTCGTTTTTCGAAAAGACGTATATATACGTCCAAGGAAATTAACGTTTCGACTGAGCGTGACATTTATATACGCTGGTGGCCCTTAAGAGGTTAAAGTCGTATCTTAGTTTTAGCATCAAAGTACAGTATTATTGAATTCAATACATTGTTATTGTATGAGGGGGCGCGATGAAAATTATGATTAAATATTGGGTCGCGAATATTGAAACTTTGAGAAGCACTGCGTGGCCACGGTAGCCAAATGGTATAGGTATCGGATCGTGGCCTGCCTTGTCACGAGTTCGAGCCCAGTACCACTAAAGAACCGCCGTGTAGGGCAGCGATGCACGTTAAATCTGTCGAGAGCTGAAACGTCCTCCCATTGGTGTGGTGTGGTAGTTAGGAGAGGGGCGTGTCAGCTCAGGTATCATCCACGTCACTTGACCATTGTTCAAAATTACGTGGTCTGTCGCCAAAAGCTCTCAAGTAGCTGAACAGTGCGCCGTTAATATTCAATCAATTTTGAGAAGCACTGCTGTAGGTAACGCTGTGGTGTGATTTTTTGTGTGGGCTCCCTTGACATATTCAGTTGAACTCTACCAAGTGAGAGGATCACGTGGTGGTACACGGCGATGTTTTTAAACTCACGATATGTGCGATTTTTCTTATCTATGATCTGCTATGAGACGCATATATGTATAGTTTTTTCATGTTTGATATAATTATTTTTAATTACTTTTACAAATATAAATAATTTTTAATCAGTTTTTATAAAAATACTAGTCACAAGTCTAGTAATAAAAATATATTGTTGCGCTTGATTTAACCTCACACATTTTATTTGTGCCATACTCAATTTCATGAGCTATAAGGACATTTAAAACAGTCCTTAAGGTAAGAAAATTCCAAAAACAATTACGTACCCGTCTGTCAGACGGATGCTCCTCAGTGTGGCAAAAAATAGATGTTCTGACCAGAGGGTTAAATATTATTTTAATATATTCTGCTAATTGTTTGTGAGGAATAGGGTTCTTCGAAAGTACTTTCTAGTTTTAGGGATTCCACAAAACACCCTCTGGTTCTAGGGGTTCCTTGAGTTCAAAAAGTTTGAAGACCAATAATGTAAGTATAGAATAAGTATGTAATGAACTATAACATTTAGGAGAATAAACTTGAAAATTTGAATGAACTATTTTTAATCCTCTTACTTTCAACACAACAGTTTGGGACCAAAACTCTAGAGAAGGAACTAAACGAATACGAAATAAATTAAATATAATATACGGTAATTCGTGGGAAGACGTCAGTTTGTTAATAGTACTTTTAATGCTTCGATAGATGGCAATTTTGAGCCCCTCGAGTGAAGAGTCTGGTCCAACATTGTGTGGCTTGGGAATTTATCTGAGTTAATCGTCTTTAATCGGCCTTATTTTTCGATCTTGTGAGCATTTAAAACGATGAGTACAACTTTTATAATATTCCGTTCCTCATATTTAAAGTTCATAAACGTACTTGTTATTTTAAATAAGATATTAGCAATGTAAGTGAGTTACGCATATGTTACACATACGGTGCATATAGAAACGGCCACAATACTGCAGCAGTAAGGAAAAAGCGTGTGTGGCATCTGCCCCATGGTTCAGAAACTGAAAATGGTTTATGCAATTAGTCGCCAAAGCTAGAAACGATATAATGAATTTTTCGCCAAATCTCGTAAATCCTTAATTATTAAAATCCTGATCAGGACAATGAAACAAAATTATGAAATTATTGTACTGTCATGGGTCCTTGAGAAGTGTGCAAAATTTCGAATTAATCTGACCTTTTAAAGTGGATAAAAATCGAGTTACAAGATTCCATTACATACAAGTGAAACTTATAAAAACGTGTTAAAAAAGAGAATTATATAACTTGTATACATAACCAATTAAATATTGAAAAGTGTTTTTTTTTATGGTCGTGTTATTTTAATTTTCAAGGTACTCACCGAAAAATCCTTAAATGTGGCAACTTCCCCCGATTTACCTTACATAATTTTTTTTTTCACTTTGCAACACAAATGCGTAATTCTACTACTCTCTATTTTCCATTTCTAGAACAGAAAAAATACCCACAAACATAGACAAACGCGATGCTTGTTAGAATCTCCCAGCCGCTTCCTTGTCACAAAAAGACAACATTTTGATAAATGACCGCACACCTTAATCCTTACTCAAAAAAGTGTTTGCGTTTGAGACCAAGATAACATATTGTTCCCGAGTTGAGATGAAATTTTATGATAGTCGTAATTTGCTCCAGCTGGTAGTAGGTTTCAAACAAGAAAAAAAACGGGTAAAAGATTTATTATCTCAGTTCTCCGATGAAGTACATGCACATCTCTCCGAAAAAGATAATTTTGACAGACGACCGGGTGTGTTATTGAAATACTAATCGATTGGCTTGCAGGGAACGTTGAGAGTTGAAACAAAGAGAGATTTTGTTATTATTTTCAGATGCTTTCCAGTAGTCTTTGGAAACGTTTTGAGATATTTCATGTAACTCAGTTTCAAATATGATTGCAATCAGGCATTTTTAATAAAGACAAAGACTTTCCGAGAAATCGTACACTGTTTCATATTCATACGGAAAATAAAATTGCATGTACGTATTTTTGTTAATAAACTTCAAAGGCAGTGTCTCACTAAGTTGATCCCTAGAAGATATCGTTCCATCACTCTTTTGAATAATAAGAATTAAATCTTTTATTTCTAGAAATATTCAGTTTCTTTGTAGCAATGGGAATGGGTTTGATAGATGTCTTTAAATTTCATGAAGCAAATTTAAAAAATTAAATGTTTGTAAAAGGTACATATATTTGTCTTTTCTTCATATATTAATATAATTTACGTGGCTATAAAAATCACTATATTCGATGTAAAAAGAAGCACGAATTTAGTATCATTTTGAAATGTCAGGGGTGGCGAATCTTTATGGATCAACGTGCCGTTTTTTTCTAAAGAAGTGTTTAATGAGGATTAGACGTGCCTTCAAATAAATTTTACTTGTGATTTTATTGGGAAAATATTAAAACTAAACTTTAAGAGCTCAAAACTCTATTTACCACGAAAAAATACCTTTTGTACTTATAGTTGTAAATGTTTTAGTTATACGTGTAATTCAAAAAAAAGTAGCATTAAAGCAACATTAGTGTTTTTTCTGTTGTTGCAGAATGAATGACGAAGAACTTATATTAGGATTGTAAGATGTTACTTTTAGTAGAATGTATGCTCAATTGGAGTCATCTACAATCGGTTTCTAAGCAATTAATTATTTTTGCTGTGGTTCACTTTTTTGACAAGAGTATTTGCGATTTGTTTCAAAACGCCGTTTTACATACCACTATTTCAGAACATAAAACACATACCGGGTTGTTTGTCTTTACTAATAATACCATATTTCTCTCTAGATTTACCAAATTTGAAATTCTCTGTTACACTTACTATATTGCGCTTTTTATTCTTTTGATGAACTAGCCATGTTAAATAACACTTAAAAATCGTAAATGTAACACAAATTTATTTAAAATACAGTTGTATCAATGAAATTGACTATGCTATAAGTAAACAAACTTTACATTATAAGCAATTGCATTCCAGAACGTAACTAAGGCAAGGAAATAACAAACGAGTGTGCTCCCCGCTGCACTTTGACCGATCACTCGCGTTTGTTCGTAATACTTCATAGTAAACTTAGTTATTTTGAAATAAAATGCAAACCATTTTGACCACTGACGTGCCTAAAATATTGTGTAGTGTGCCATGAATGGCATGCGTGCCAATGGTTCGCCATCCCGGTCTTAGTTCATGACTAAGCTTTCAGATTAAAATCTTGAAATCCCAGGTGATTATAATTAAACTTCCCCTATAAACTGCATCCTACAGCGCAATCGGATGAACGGAATGCAACGAAATTTTGTATATGGGTTATACATGAGATGCTCTAGCGGAATTTCAAGAAAAAATAATTAGTTCCAAGCTGTCCACCAGAGCACGCCTTTTTGTGAAAAACCTGAAATTTAACACTATGAACGACCAAAACGGAAAACAAAAACAATATTAACAATTCAGAACAAGAATTATGAATGAAATAAAATGAAAAACCGGTAAAACAGTCAGTTGTAGGAGAAAAATGTCGAGATTTGCAAGCTTGGGAAGAAGAGGAAGCTTTATGCTAAACATGTTAGGGTATAAAATGTTTGCAGAAGTTGTCATGTTTAAGTCGGGGTTTCCGGCTGTACTAATGACGGTCTCTTTAGTTGAACGTGCTTTATTGGTGAGGCTGTGCTACGAAAACTAGATCGCCGGATCTACCTCCATGCGATTTTTGGTTAAGGGGCTATTTAAAAAGTATGGTGTATCTTTGGGATGTTGCGACGTTAAATAACATGAAGAACTCCATACCGCTTCATGTGCGAAAACTCACAACTGAGCAGTTACGATCTGTTGTTGAACACACTATCCATCGCCTCGATATTTTGCAAGTAAATGAGGGTGGTCACTTGAAGCACCTTTCCCTACATCGTTCTGGACACGATTGACAACTGCTGTACTTGTACAATTTCGTCCTAATCTGTTCTTGTTTCTGCAAATTGAATTGTTTTTTGTTTCTCGTTTACCAATACTTAATGTGTTTCGATGACAAGATGATATGAAACAAGCCAATAAAATTTAATATTGTTTCTGTATTCCATTTTGGTTGTTTATTGTGTCGAATTTCAAATTTTCTCGAAAAGGCGCCCTCAGGTGGACATTTTAGCACTAAATTTTATTTTAATTCCGTGATCGTATAATTTGCTAATTGCAGAAGGTGTATTTTCTTTCGTTATTGGAGAATTGAACGAACAATATTATGATTGGGGAAAAATATGAAATATTCTCTAATCCGAAGAATTATTGAGAGACGCAAAATTAATTTAACAAAATTAATGCAATACCTGAATTTTTGGAGAAAATACGAAGCAGTTGCAGTTACTGTCGATATCTCACGATTAACTGGTAAAAATTGTTTGGTTCGACATTCCCAAATGATAGGGACACGGCTTTTCTGTGAAGAAGAGGAATCAATATTCAAGTCTTCGCACTCAGAAGAATAGAGCATAGAGATTTTGAAAGAAAAACCTATGATGTTGGACGAAAAATTAGAGAAAACAATTTACTCTAAAACAAAAGTTTTATATTGTTCAAACAAAAAAAAGTGTTAGTTTCTAGAAAATCGTGAAACAAGAGAAGAAATTGTTCTACTCGACTGAAAATTCATCACCAAACATTATAAAACTATGTAAAGCTTTAAAAAAATTCCTCTAACGTCAATTGAAGCCGAGAGAGCATTTTCAGCTGCCAGATTGTTCGTCACAAAGTTTAGAACTACGCTGAGTGATAAAAGTATAAATTGCTTATGCATTGTGAAATCCTATTTTAAAAATGAATAATCAATTTACTATATATATTTTTTTTTTTTTTTTTTGTATTTTTTAATTCGTTAGGCAAATAAGTATTAATTCTGGTATTTATATGTATCGTTATTTTATATAATTATTATTGGTTTTGTTTAAAAAAAAACGTATTTTTAATTTTTTTTGAAATTTTGATTTATCCCGGGAATGTAACTGTCGTTCCTGAAATTCCCGGGAATGGAAAATCCCGAGGAATCAGAAACCCTAGTTCATTGCTTCTCAAATTTTCAATATTTGTGATCATTTCATCACCCTCACCCCCTTCCATATTTTGATGCTGAAACTACTTATTACAGACGCGATTTGCTCATTTATTCCAATACATCTTCCCCGCCTCCCCCAATACATCCCATACGCGCATCTACGTGGAAAACGATGGCACTGGGGAGAGAATCGTGCAGTTAAGGGATTAATTATAAACCGTACAAATTATCAAGATAAGCGTTAATTTTTGTATATAATTTTATACATGGCAAGTTCATGTGGGTTCACTGGTAATTATTAAACGTGTTCTCAACTTAGTATTGTTCAATTAATTATAAAATACATTGTGCAGTACTGATACATTTATAAATGTATTATATCAGGGTAAATGTGTAATTTATTTTTTGTCCTTTGTTTACTTTCAGTAAATTTTTTTCAAATAATCTTTTGTTTTTCACTTTTCAATATGCTCGCACCCCCCTCGTAGAGTTATCACGCTCCCCTAGGGTGAAGCGTCCCACAGTTTGAAAAAAACTGCGTTAGATCCTTCATACGCATCCAAGAGAACTAACTCCCTGCACATTTCCCAGCCGGGAAATGTTAACTCCAAAGGGAAACTCTACATTTCTTCGAAATATATATAAACATCCCTCAAAGGAGTACTTACGCACTTCGCAACTGGGAGACTTCGATACAAAGGAGGTCCAATTTCAATTCAACGGGAAAAAAAGGCTCATCCGTTGAAGATAGACGGGTTGCAAAGACTCACAACATAACTGAAAACGTTGTGGGCGGCAAATTGAGTCTAGAGGAATAGAAAAGATGAATGTAGTCCTCAGGGACATGGTTCAAAATATTGAAGTATATTTCTTTTTCTATTGCACTAGCACTATAACGACGGAACTGAAGATACAGTAAAAGAATTGTAAGGCGGTACTTCTCAAACTGTGAGGTGTGCCATCCTAGGGTGGTGTGATAATTCTATGAGGGAGGCGCGACCACATTGAAAAGTCGAAAACAACAGATTATTTAAGGTATCCGACACTACGTTCGGAATCATGATTTTGCAAAAGCGTGTAAATGGATAATATTTATGATATTTAGCATCACTTAGATTAGAATACATGTATAAAATTGTTTTAAGGACATTATGACAAAAAAAATTATTTAAATACAATATTTTGGCAAAAAATAAACTTATAATAACCTGTTTTCCAAATATTCTCCTTTTGTAAAAAAGGCTTCTATTGTATTAATATTTTGCCTGTATATAGCTCAGACCTCTGTACAGAGGCTCAACTAGAATTTTTGAAACGCATAACTTGGAAGTCGGTTTATCCATGTTTTACGAAAGAAATTTTAAGAAAATACGCCGAAAATTATTTCAAAGGATTGTAACTCTGAAAATATGTGAATTTTTCAAAAATCATAGTTGAGCCTCTATACAGAGGTCTGAGCTATATACAGGCAAAATATTAATACAATAGAAGCATTTTTTACAAAAGGAGAACATTTGGAAAAAAGGTTATTTTATGTTAATATTTTGCCAAAATATTGTATTTAAATAATTTGTTTTTGTCAGAATGTCCTTAAAACAATTGTATACATATATTCTAATCTAAGTGACACTAAATATCATGAAAACTATACATTTATGCTCTTTTTTAAAATCATGGTTCCGAACGTAGTCGGATACCTTAAGAAAACTATTAATTTATGGAAAGTAAATAAACAAAATACATTCTGACATAATAAAAAAATAAAATACGTATTTACACCACTGATATACTACACTTATAAATGTATCAGTACTGCGAAATATATTTGATAATTAATTCAACAATACTAATTTAAAAACAAGTTTAATAATTACTAGTGACCCTCACGGGCTTCTCATATATAAAATTATATCTAAAAATTAACACTTATCTTGATAATTTGTACGCTTAATAATTAATCCCTTAACTAAAAAAACTGAAACTAAAGGTTTGCGATTCGCTCTCCAATGCCACCGTTTTCCACGTAGGCGTCGATATGTGATGTATTTGGGGGAAGGGGAGGGAAGAAAAGGAATAAATAAACAAATCTCTGAAATAAGTAAATCCTTCGCAAACACTGTCAGGGTCCTTTTATTGCATTCCAAGACCTTCCGAATTATTTTATGGATAAATGTGCACAGAAAAGAGCGTACTTGGGAAAGACATAAATATACGTCCAGGGAAATTAGCACTTTGGTTTGTATTCGCCGGAGGCATTTCAGAAGTTAAAGTCATGCTGTAGCTTTTGCGTCCAAGTACTGTATTATTGCATTCAATGCATTGCCATTGTATGGAAGGGAGTTGCGACTAAATTATGAATGAATACTGGGTCGCAAATAGTGAAAGTTTGAGAAGCACTGTTGTGCTTCTCAAACAAAAGATGTGCTGCAAAAAAGTAACGTACTTTTAAACGTGAAAAGTAACGTAATTTGAGATGCTACAAATCAACAACGTGTTTTAATAAAAATGAATAAACATTTATATTTATTAATTACATTTACGAAAAGTTTTTAAAACTTTATTAAAGATATATATATATATATATTTTAAATTATGAGCTTACGTATTTGTTTCTTTTGTTAATTAGTTTCAAAAAAATAATTTCTATTGCAGTGACTATTGTCGTATTACTTACTCTACTTTTGAAAATGCACAGTTTTCGTGTTGAACGGTTCAGAACTGTCAACAACATTATTTCATCTTTTCACTAAAACTGTTCAGGGATTCAATAATTTCACTTACTTTCTTCAGGGAAATAAACCAACTAGTTGGTATTTTAACATTTTCTGCGAATTGGTCAAATCCCTAAGTTCATCATTTTCCTGCTACTTATATACACAGTGGGTCAAATAAGTTTAATATTCGTCCCAGAGTGCAACTTCTAATACTACCATGAATTTACATGCGCATGATCTATTGACACACTGTCATTAAGTTGTGTGTGTTTAGTTAAGCAACTCAGAGAAGACGAGCGTTCATTGCAGAAGCGAATTTTTTTCACGTTGATTTTTTTAAGACGGTGAAAGAGCTGTAATTAAATTTAACGCAAAACTTGTAAAAAAAAAAATATTTCGGTAATATACCACTGAAATACAGGGTGTTTCATATTGAATGGTACAAAAAAAAAACCCCATTATTGTGAACGTTGTAATTAATATATTTAGAAAATTCAAAGTTACCTCAAAATTACATTTATTCAAGTTTCTGCAGGTGTTCAATATGTGCCCCTCCGGTGACACAACAAATGTCTACACGGTAATCAAGCTCCTGCCACACTCGTGATAGCATATCCCCTGTGATGGAGTTCAACACTGCAGTTATCTGCTGCTTCAGTTCCTCTAAGTCCTAAGGAAGTGGACACATGAACCCCTTGTCTTAAACGAAACCCCAGAAGAAAAAATCACAGGGCGTTAGATCTGGTGATCTCGGCGGCCAATGAAGACATGTCTAATCCTATGGTCCAGGACTGCCAATCCAGCGATGGGGTAGACGTTGATTTAGGAACTCACGTACGTTTTTATTCCAATGTGGGGGAGTACCATCTTGCTACAAAATGAAATCAGGAATAGCTTCCTCCAACTGGGGGAGCAACCACTCAGAGAGCATGTCTTGGTAAATGTCCTCATTAATCGAGTTTTCAGCAAAGAAAAACGGACCAAAAACACAACTGTTTGATAAAGCGCAGAAAACGTTCACCTTTGAAGAATCAGTCTGATGTTCTAATGTTACATGGACATTTTCCGTGCCCCAAAATCGCAAATTATGGCGATTAACTTTCACTCATAAGTGGAATGTGGCTTCATCGGTAAACACCAGTGTGTTCTCGAAACCATTCACGTCTAGCTTTTCTTGAAATTTCACACAGAAATTCTTACGCAATGGTTTGTCAGTAGGTTTTAAAGCATGGACCCTCTGATATCTGTACGGCTTGAATTGGAGACGCTTCCGTAAAATACGCCACACCGTTGTGTGAGGGACAGCCAGTTCTGCATCTGCACGTCGCGTTGATTTTGAGGGACTCCGTAAAAACGAACCACGAATGCTTTCAACCACTTCGGGTTTTGTTTCTTTTTGTCCTGGGCTTTTGTTCTTGCATAAGCAGCCGGTATCCAGGAACTCCTTCACCCACCTGCTTATGTTATGCCGATACGGTGGTTCTTTACGAAATTTCGTGCAAAAATGTCTTTGCACAACAGTTACCGAGGAGGTTTTGGCATATTCGAAAACGCAGTACGCTTTCTCCTGCTTGGACGACATTTTGTTTAACAGCACCTCTAGCGGCGAGTTCATCATTCGATAATTTTTCCCTGTTGCCAAATGAAACTTGTATAATTGTAGTTGCAGAATTAATTTTTTTCGGCTGAATAAATCCTTTACGGCAGTCACACTGCGCTATTCTTTTTGTACCATTCAATATGAAACACCCTGTATTTACAGTGACTGTTGTTTAAGTATATCAAATGTTTTTGTGTGGTACAAACGTTTTTTGGATGGAAGAGATACGGTAGAATAGGGGATCAATGTAGTGGAAATTTAATTTGATCTAGGACACCTGAAATTATTGAGGAGGTACGAAATTTCGTAGCAAACGATCACTGTGCATCACAGAGATTGATGGAAGACATTTTAAGCAGAAACAATAAAACGAGTCGAACCAACCGGCAAGAAAATTTGGGGACAACGAAAGTGTATGCTATATTTCTATTATACACTTTAAGCCCTGAACAAAAGGCAATGAGAAGTTCACATTGCTGAGATGTCATTTCATCCGCTGAAAACAATCCAAACTTCTTGAAGTCCGTTCTAACAGGTGAGGAATTCTGATGTGTCCAATATGATTCTGAAACAAAGAGACGAAGTGAAGAATGGAAGTCACGAAATTCACCGCAAGCAGAAAAATCAAGAAAAATTCCCTTCAAAATCAAAACAATAATCATTAAATTCTTCGATAGTAAGGGAAAATTCCGCAAAAAATTCATTCCAACTGGACCAACAGTTGCAGGTTAGTACTATTTAGCTGTTTTAAAGAGTTTGATGGCCAAAATTTGTCGCATTCGTCCAGAATATCGAACTGAAAGCAGTTGCTGTTTGCTGCACGACAATGCATCCAGTCACACCTTCCTTATTGTTCGCCGATTTTTGGCAAAAAATAATGTCTGTATTTTGAGTATTTCACTGTATTCCTCTTACTTAGCACCCCGTGACCACTCCTTATTCCCAAATCCTAAAACAAAGTTAAGAGGACACTGATTGATTGATTGATTGAATATTAACGTCGCACTGTTCAGCTACACGAGGGCTTTTGACGACGGACCACGTAATTTTGAACCATGATCAAGTGACGTGGACGACACCTGAGCTGGCACCCCCTCTTCTAACTACCACACCACACCAACGGGAGGACGTTTCAGCTCTCGACAAATTTAACATGCATCGCTGCCCTACACGGCGGGTCTTTAGTGGTACTGGGCTCGATCTCGTGACAAGGCAAGCCATGGTCCGATACCTATACCACTCGGCTACCGCGGCCGTTAAGAGGACACAATACGATTCAAATGACAAAAATCGGTTAAAAAATCAAAACTAATTTTTATAGCCTAAATTATTATTTATATAGTTTTCTATAAACTCACAAAATTTGAAAGCTCTAAACTTAAAAAAATGCAGAATTATGATAGTTTTTACATTCGTTTTTATTCACATCCCTATGGTAAATCAAAACTTTAAGCTTACTTATCTCAGAAAGATAAAATAACTATAGTTTGTCTTCGTTTAAAATGCTAAGACTTTTTTTCTATTGTGCTTAATGTTTTGAATTTTTTTTAGCTATTGCTAATAATACATGTAACAAATATTGGTATGCATTTCTGAATCAAAGCAATACTTATTTTTTAAAAATATTTGAATTCAGAATGTATACATTTTTTATAAGGAATTTTCAATAAGCATTCATAAAAAGAAGTATTGTACGAATACCAATCATGTTATCTCAAAACCCATACCAGCTTTTGTTATACTTAGTATGACGTACATGTAAATCAAATTTCATAAATGTAAGCCAACTTTTGTAGGAGGAGTAGCATTTTAAAATAACTTCATAATTTTTTTTTCCTTAAAAAAAATTAAATGGCTAGCTTTTTATAAAATTTTGGGCACAAAATCTGTTTTACACAGTATACACTCATAAGAGGCAACAAAAAAAAAGTTTTGAAAATCCTTAAATTAAAACTTTTTGCGTAAATCGTACCATGTCCGCCTAAAAGGATGTTATTTTGAGGAGGATTCGACCATACAAGTAGCTTCGACGCATGCTTTTCAGGCCATTCCGCAAAGTAATTTACAACAGTCGTTCAATTCATTAATACATTATGAATGAATCGAACAAGTGTAACAAGTGTATTGAAACCGGAGGCTCCTACTTTGAATAAACAACAACCTGGTATTAATTTCTTGTATCAATTTCTTTTTTCAGACCCAGTCTTAATACTTATTTGACGCACTGTGTATAACTATACTATATATCGCTTTATCTCTCTAAAATGTTCAACATGAGATAAATTGAAATGGAGAATTTTCCGAACCTATGGAAATGAATATGAAGGATTACAAGTTGAGAATGGGCTTGATCTACCGATTTATGCAGTAAAGCTAATCACAGTTAGAAGCAAATAGTCACACTTTTTTTAGAAAATATATATGATTAGTCTTTATACAAAAATTCCATGATTATACATAGTATGTTAAGTTATAAAACTTATCTATTATCCCCTTAATGACATGTTTCAATGGCATAATGGTACTTTACAGAACGCACAAATACCTAGAAATCCACAATGGAAATGCTTGTACATCACGCGTTCGCTCTATGAAAAGCTACCCTTTACTGTTCCAATAATCCTCTGGTCAAATATTGCGCTTAAGGGCTATAATGAATTCCAATCCTCTGTCTAGATTAAAACATGTTACTTGTCTAACGGAGATCCAAGACTGGACTTATTAATGATCAAAGCAATCCTAAAATTAGAAATGATTCTGGTTCCAGTAATTTAATGATGCTAAGTCGGATAGCAATACCATCAGAATTAATCGGTCTAACTAAATTTGTACCATAGCATTAACTCATGCCTAAAGCTTCCATTAATATCTAGAAGACAGGTAATGGTAGGCTTGTTATTTTCAATTTCAGTCTGAATCGAATTGAATTATAGGAATAATATTTATATATATAAATTAAGAATGGGGCTTTTATAAAATCAAAATAAATGGTTTATATGACAATAAGATATTTTTTTAAACATAAGTTAAGGATTTTTAAAAACAAAATACAGTATTATTGTATTATACTTTAATCTTAATTTGTTTTATGTATAAAGGTTAATCTTTACATTAGTTTTTTTTTTTTTAATTTCTGTCTTAGAAATTATATGTATATGTTACCGTTAACGCGTATAATTCAGTTATTTTATAGAATAACTAGGTATTTCATGCATTAACTAGACAAGTCAGTGTTAAATTATATAATAGAGGAAAATTTTCACTTTACTTAGTTATTTTATGAAATAACTAATGGTAGACTGTTAAAATGGAAAATAAGCAATTTCAATGTTATTTGATAAAATAACAGATAACAAGTAGCTAAAATCTCTCAAAAAAATGCATTTTATCCTTACTGCCGATTATTAACTGTAAGGGTTCGAAATGAAACCACCTGCTACAGAGGACGGTTAGTTACCCCCCTCCCTTTGGAATGTGAAGATTCACCATGTGGTCAAAAGACGCAGCTGGACAGGGGACGGAAATTCTTTTTCCTCTCTTGGGGTTTGAAAAAGAGGCATTCTGTCTTTGGGTACGAAGGAGTGGTCATATATTGAGTGTTACTAGTTGAATTGAGTGTTTTTCTTTAAATGTTTTTTCTTTAAAATAAACCTTAATATTCAAAATTTAGACCCCCATGGTTTTAATTTGTTTCCGTGCCCATTGATTAGAATCAAACTTTAACTTAACTGATAAACATTAAGGAAAAGCAGATGATATAATTTGTTATTGATCATATTGCTAATGTTAGTTAAACAGAAAGGGGGGAATTAGAATATGTTTTGCATGTGTTTTCTGCACTTGAACTTCAAGGATATCATAATGCTGGGGATTAACCAATAATCACATGGTTCTTTTTTTTGTACTTTTTCAATTCCTACTATTAGCTCGCACTGTCTATTTATTTATTTATATTTTTGTACATTTATTTATTTATCTTGGTGGAATTTTCAATCGTTCATAAAATACATTTTAAAGCACTGAATTAAGCAGAAACTTTATATACAGGATCATTTTGGATGTCAATACAATAATTTAATTATAATTAATAAAAATTAATTGATTAAAACTAATTATTTAAAGAATTACAATTACAGCCACATTGGCGACTTAGCGACCCTTTTGGCGACTTGTGTCAAAACTTGAAAAGGTTTTTTTCTCACGTGTTAAGCATTCAGTTGCACTGAAATTAAAAGGAAAATACGATACTTTAATGATAGTTAAAAATACTAATTACCACTTAATGTTGTGATTCTGTCCTATATATATATACATATTTATATTAATTGTAACTATTTAATAAAAAGTAGCTAAAATAAAATTTCTCGTTGTTGATCTAAGAAAGAATCGACTTATAAAAACTATTTTTTATATTACTTGTTAATTCTGCAATTAAAATTAATAATTTTTCACGAGTAAGTTTCAGCACTGTTTTGCTTATTTCACGCCTATTTAATAAAGATTCAAATCTTTCTTACAGTTATATCTTTTATTCCTGCAGAACTCATTGCTTGAAAACAGGTTGCCGAAATATTTATTGATAATTTAAAATGTAAAAAAACGCTAACATAAATACACCACCTAAATTCTACGTTTAAAAGTTTGGAATACAGAGTGCACACACACACGTCATTGCAAAGCAGCTATAAGCGGCTTAAAACTGATTAAAAACAACTAGAATCGGTTCAAAGAACTTTCGTGTGCAGTATTTTATTCTTTAACGATCACGTAATCGTTATTCAACAGAATACCTATTTAAATCTTTGAATTCAATAATTTTATACACTTTAACTGACTTGCCTAATTATTTCATGAAATACCTAGATATTCTATAAAATGGCGGATTTCACACTTAAACGGTAACATATGTATTGTGTAAAAACTATGTGTATGAAGAATCATTCATGAAAATATGTATTGTTAAGCTTAAATGAACAGTTAAGCTCCAAGGTTCAAGGAATATTGTACTGCCTTGATTTATGAAGACTAATATGCTTATTAAAGAGCTAATTGACCTAAAGCTTTACAATTCTAAACATGTTTCAGAGAAAAATGTGCTGTAAGAATCCGAGTACTTCCTAAAAAAATCCCATCCGTAAGTAAGCCGAGAAATCCTTTTTCCTTCCCAAGATTTCCCCAAAATTTAGAGCAACCGTATATAAGCCATACTAGAAAAAAAATCTTGTGATTTTAAAATATGTCAACATGAAAATAAATAAAACGCCAATGACGATAGTTTTATTTCTGACAACCCTATCTGCAGTTTACACGTATTTTTCTTTCATTTGCTACCTTGCACAATATCTCTGCTATTCATAGTTTCTGCGCCATCTTTTGTGTGTGTGTGCAAAACGAGTGGAAAGAATTATTCGTAGAAGACATGTAATGGCCGACAGAAGTTGCATGCCCTGGAAGAACACAATCTGTATGCTGAATGTATGTACATACGCTGCTGGCCACCGTAAATGCAACACCAAGAAAGACAAGAGATAGCACAACAAAATTTATTTTGTAGATAACATGTTGACCAAGTATCAAATGATTAAATTTATAGACTTCTGTGAAGTGTGGTTCCTGCCAGAATCAGTAGCCCGAGTGCTTTCAGTATGTCTGAGTGCTTTTGAAGGTGTGAAGACCTTCTGAGAATTATTTTGCGAATATTGCTGCTGAATCCTGTATTTCAAGGATCGGATTTTCGACAATAAATTATCATCGCTCTTAAGGAACTGTCTTGCTATTTGTCACTAACTTCATAAAATCCTCGAACCCTGATCAACGCTACAATATTAATATAGGAATTTATCTTACTTATGAAAATATAGCACGTATTTTTCTTCAAATTTTTGGAATCCAACTCCTTTTTAACACGCTTTTATTAGCTTCAACTGTATAACGGAATATTAGAACTCGATTTTCACCCACTTTAAAAGGTCAAATTAATTCGAAACTTTGCACAGTTGTGAAGGACAGATGACAAAATAATTATTTAATTTGTTCCATTGTCCTGATCAAGATCATCAGGATTAACGATTTCTCATTTCCAGATTTGGCGACTAATTTCAGATTTGGCGAATAAAATATTAAATAACAATCCTAAATCGAAAACGTTCATGGTTAATACAAATACAACAAACAAACAAAAAAGTGCTCTTTATGTGAAAAAGGAAAGGTTGCGTGAGCACATTCTCACTAAAATGTAAGCAACTGGCCAAGTTTTCTGACAATGGAAATAAAAAAATGATAATTTAGAAAAATAAAATCACGCTTTTATTGTAGATCGAACCAAAAATGAAAAAGTTAAAGTTATAGTTTAAAAAAAAAAATAAAACACACACCTTTATAGATAATCGAAGTAAAAAAAATAATTCTTAATATAAGAATAAAATGATTAACGAGAAAATTAATGTCATTGTTGTGAAAGCGTGGGGTGCTCGATATTAAATGTTATAATTTTTTACGAGTTCTACTCAGAAATGCAGAATCAGAGTAAAAATGTACTACAAAGCACCCCACTCTTTTACCACAATGACATTTATTTTCTCGTTAATCATTTCATTCTTATATTAAGAATTATTTTTTTCTTTTTACATCGATTAACCATAAAAGCGTGTGTTTTATTTTTTTACTATAATTTAATACTATAATTTATTACTGTAATTTATTACTATAATTTAATACTTTAATTTATTACTATAATTTATTACTATAATTTAATACTATAATTTAATACTATAATTTATTACTATAATTTAATACTATAATTTATTACTATAAATTAATACTATAATTTAATACTATAATTTATTACTATAATTTATTACTATAATTTAATACTACAATTTATTACTATAAATTAATACTATAATTTAGTACTATAATTTATTACTATAATTTATTACTATAATTTAATACTTTAATTTATTACTATAATTTAATACTATAATTTATTACTGTAATTTAATACTATAATTTAACACTCTATAATTACTATAATGTATTACTATAATTTAATGCTATAATTAACTATAAAAAAATTTATTTTACTACTTATTCTTTATTTCGTATGACAGGGATTCACATTAAAAAGGCAATTTTTCGTAAAATGACTCTTGTGCTGTACGTAAAATGTTTTCTAAATATTTCGTAATATTAACAATCCCATTTTGAAAACCCCTTTCATGTGTGTGTTCAGCACATTCTTGTTCAAGAAATCATTCTCCTGAGGATTTTAACACGGGTATATTAGATTTATGTCCCTAAAGTTCCAGAAATTCCAATAAATATACAGTTTATGAAGTCGTGCAAAATATTTAAAACTCATTTCGTTTTCAATGCAAATATGAAAGTTCCTGGCAAATTACAAAGAGTAATTGAGAAAGTAGAAATCGTTAACCACGCGGGTACTGAGAATAAAAGTTAATTAAAAATTTAAACTCTATCGTTTCAATAAGGTGAAATACTTACATCTTCACTCCGTAGAACATGCAATACAGAAGAGTTTCACAAACTTACTTTGAATTCCGCATCGATTGTCTTAAATATCAGCAGAAACTTTCTTAATTATACATTTGTTGATATTTTTATTCCGTGGAAAGAAAGACTGTTATATAGACAAATGAGGCGTGATCTAAATTTCTAAATGATTCCGTTATTAATTTCCCTTCTGCAGATGGCAACAGCTTGGATACCAGTTAAATTTTACGATCAAATCGCGAATAGTAAGTTTGTTAATTTGCAATTGTAATTAAAGTCTTGCAATTAGAGGCCTACATAAGCCTTAAAGAATAGTTAAGATTTATTTCCATAGTCGAGTATTGATTTTTCTGCTTATGTATGAGACAAAGTTTTCTTGAAATAAAATGTCTGATAATTTAGCGGCACGTATTGATTTAAATCTTACGTCTTACTTAAAGATCTTACAAGGGGAAGGCACGACTAAGGAAATTCATTTGGGGTCGAGACTTGGTGTAATAGTAGTACTCTTTTAGGGTGTTCAACCTTCAATGTGTAATTTCACCGAATGGCCAGTCAATTCGTAGAAAATAGCCTTTGAAATTCATGCTTAGCTTTTATACAGTTAAGGTTTAATTACCTCCAGAGACACAATGGCACAGTTGGTAGGACGCCAGCTTTTTATGCAGGTGAATAGAGTTGGAATCACGCGATCAACAATTTCTTCAATTCATTTAATTATTTCTTGAAATTAAATAAATTTATTTATGAAGGGTTTATTAAATATTAAATGATATTTTATGTAATTATATTTTGTATTTTATAAAGTAAAATTTTTTTTAAAAAATATGTTAATTAATTTATTATTAAAATTATTTAAAATTATTATTAATTAAAATTATTTTAATTTATAATTCATTGAAATTATTTATAACTATTGTAATTAAAACTAATTAATTAATTATTATTAATACAAATTATTATTATTAAAATTATTATTAATTTAACTTTTAAAATTGTCATTTATTTATTAAAATTGTCATTTATTTATTAAAATTGTTATTTATTATTAAAATTGTCATTTATTTATTTAAATTGTTATTTATTATTAAAATTGTTATTGATTATTAAAAGTATTATTAATTTTTTATTAAAATTATTTATAAATATTGTTAATAACTAAACTAATTAATTAATTATTATTAACACAAATTATTATTATTAAAATTATTATTAATTTATATTTTAAAATTGTCATTTATTTATTAAAATTGTTATTGATTATTAAAATTATTATTAATTTATTATTAAAATTAATATTAATTTATTATTAAAATTATTATTAATTTATTAATAAAATTATTATTAATTTATTATTAATTTATTCTTAAAATTTTTATTTATTATTAAAATTATTATTAATGTATTATTAAAATTATTATTTTATTATTAAAATTATTATTAATTTAGCATTAAAATTATTATTTATTATTAAACACTTTTAAAGTATTATTAAAATTGTTATTTATTATTAAAATTATTATTAATTTATTATTAAAATTATTATTAATTTATTATTAAAATCATTTTTTATTAATAAAAATATTATTAAGTTTATTTTTTATTATTAAAATTATTATTAATTTATTATTATAATTATTTAAGTAAACTTATTAAAATTATTTAAGCAAATTCATTAAAATTATTTCAATAAATTTATTTAAAAAGGATTTATTAAATATTATATAAAATTATAAATAGTTAAATAAATAATATATATAAAAGACATATTATTTTTATTATATTAATTATAAAATAATTAATTTAATAATAATAATATATTTTATAAAATACTTTATATTATATATAATATTTTATTTAAAATATATTGTATTTCACGTTATAAAACTATTTGTAACTAATTTTTTTGTAAAATATCATTTAATATTTATTATATATTCTATTATAAGTATTATTTATTACTATAAAAATATATTTATAAAATTTAGCTGAAATATTTATATAATTACAGAATTTATTTACTTTATAAAATAAAAAATAATTACATAAAATATCATTCAATATTTAATAAACCTTTCAAAAATAAATTTATTTAATTAAAAAAAATTTAATGAATTGAAAAAGTTGATCGCGTGATTCAAACCGTATCCTCCCATATAAAAAGCAGGCCTCCTACCAACCGTGCCATTGGGCCCCTGGAAGTAATTAGAACTTAATTGTATAAAAGCTAAGCAAGAATTTCGAAAGCTATTTTCTCTGAATTGACTGGCCATTTGGCGGAATTACATTAATGGTTGAACACTCTAAAGGAGTACTACTATTACACCAAGTCTTGACCCCAAATGAATTTCCTTAGTCGTGCCCTTCCCTTGTTAGTTTAGGTACAAGCTAATACCTTCGTCATACTGTTATATTTATTTGTTTTCATACGCATATTCTAAAGCCGAGATTCCTTTTTTCATTTTTTGCAATATTAAAGCTTAGTATCGGATCACATTGTATATAATTTTTATAAATACAAAAATTATTATTGAAATTTCTTATTTGCGTTCAAAAATTTCTGTTTTAATTTTTAAATTGTATGGCGGCTGGGTGGCGTAGCTGGCTTGTCACTGACCTTGTACACCTTAAGTTGCGGGTTCGATTCCGGCCCAAATCGGCGGACTTTCATGAAGCAGAAAATCGACAGCGGCCATGTCGTATGATTGTACAGCATGTAAAAGATCCCTAGATTATGTCTGTTCGGTTTGAGTGCACTCGGCAAAATTAAAATCCTTAGAACAATTTCGCATCGCAAGAGGTCATTTGCTGCCCTCTGGGGAGGAAACTGGGCGTCAAAATTATCTCTGGTGATTGATATTCGCGTATAGGGTGCCGCACTAATAAGAGATACCAGCTTCTGGGGAATGTACTAGGTCTGCAATGGTAAAACACCAATCCGCATCTCATTAGAAATAAAAAAAATAATAAAAAAAAAATTAGATTCTATAAAAGACAGTGTATCCTTTAACATTATAATGAAAGGGAAAATATAGCATTATATAATTACAAAATAGTGAATTGTTGAAAACTGTCATGTAGCTGGCAGAGCCAAAAATTCTGACACAATCTGGGATCGTCTGTTGTAACTTAAACACAGCAAATGATTTTAAGTGTTTCACGTCGTTGCAGATCGTCTGCAATTCAAACAACTAGTAATATGACTGTAGATTTTATTCTAACATATAAAAATTTATATATATATATATGTAACTCACACTACCAATAGATACAAATCTTAATAAAGTAGTATTAAAGTTTTTGTAGAAATGCAATTTACTATCATAAATATTTTTAATAATGTTTCATTTAAAAATAAAAATATAGCAATCATTTAAAAATTTTTATAATTCTCCTGCAATCGTTATGTATTAATTCCATGATTAGGGATTGGTTCAGTTAAGTTTTGAAAGTATAGCCTCACTTTTAAAGTTGTCCGTATGTTAGTTAATAAAATAAAATTAGTAAACTTTACTATTTATCCTACTTGTAATAGTGCGATAACTAGAGCATCTTCTTCCGTAAGCATTTAAAACAGTGCTCCTCAAATTTTCAATATGTGCGACCCAATTCTTAATCATAATTTTCATCGCGCCCCTCTCATACAATAGTAATGTATTGAATGCAATAGAAATATATTTTGACTCTAAAGCTGCAATATCACTTTCAATATAAACTATACAACCAGGACAAGTATTAAATTTTCTACATAACAAGCCCATGAAAGACACTAGTTATTAAACTTGTTTTAATTTAGAATTGATAAATTAACTATCAAAAATATTGTAAAGTACTGATACATTTATGAGTATATTATATCAGTGTAAATGTGTACGTTATTTTTTATTATTACAGAATGAATTTTATTTTACTTCCTTTCAGTAAATTAAAACTTATTTTAAATCTTTTTTTTTTCGACTTTTCAACAAGCTCTCCGCCCCCCGACAGGGGGTCACGCCCCCCCTAGGATGCCGAGCCCTCCAGTTTGAGAAACGCCGATTTAAAACGATGAGTACTTACATGCTATCGCAACCATGCCATGCCGATAACTCACCAAATATGCAACTCCAATTTCCCACGTGTCGGAGGCGCTGAATTGATAACCATTGACTTCGTTTCATATTTCTTTACTGAGCGCTATTCTAAACCTAACCATTCGTTGATAGCTCGAACGATTCTCAAACCAACTGGAGATGTATAACAACTGCATCAACTGGCTGGGGGGAAAAACTTCTCTCAGTATCGTTGAGAAATTCAAACAGAAAAAACCCACTTTCTTTTAAAGGAAGGGGATATGCAGCGGCGCCTCCTTCGGAAAGTCACAAATATCAAAGGGCAATAATAAAAGCCCTTAAAATCAAGCTCGAACAGTAATTTGCGAATTTGGGATTTTTACCGACTCCGTAAATAAGATTAATTAAAATTAATAAAAATAAAATAAAGAAAAAATAATAAAATAAGTAATAATCAGTTATTATTTCACTCATTATTTTTGTGTTTATAATTACTTATTTTACACTGCGTGACCATATAAAACACCAAATGTGCTTAAAAAAATAATATCCTATTGTTAATGTTTAGTTTTTTTATAAGTTTATTTCACAAATCTTCTGTAAACTTGATTTTCTTTTTCTTTCTTTTTTTTTTTTTTTGTTTACTGAGCTTTTATGCTGTGTTTCCGATACTTTTTCTAATAATTTCGTCTATAAGGATTTATCTCCTCTATGTTAATCATTTTTCTCTCAGAAATAGCTATTAAATTTAAAAAAAAGAACTTTCTCAATTACTCTATTTTCATTTAGGATATTCTTTTTATTTAAAAACTATCCAATTTATGCGATAATTAGGATATTTTGAAACAAAAATAATTTAGTTTCTCTTATTCGTAAGCATTTTTTTTAAATATATAGACCCGAGTTTAAGCAATCTTTTAAGAAAAATAAAACAATACTTTTTACTCTTAATATCAAAAGGAAGCTGATTCTTTTTGTAAAGTTAAGAAAAAGGTATAATTACAATTATATAATTGCATATTTTTTTTTTTTTTTCATTTTTCCTACAAATTTTAGAAGTTAATGCCTGTGAAAACGAAAACAAAATCTGAAGAATAATTAGGGATTGCACAGCAGTTAATTAAAAGGCATTGGTTAAATTAAAGGGAAAGTTATATAACAAAAAACGATGGGATATATTAAACAAAAGTGTGTAACTATAATTATCTTTCACATTAAAACAAAAACCATAAAAATATTTTGCATGGAAGTGTTATGTTGTTCAAAACCTTACAATGTAATTTAAAAGAAATGACACTTTGAGAAACAAAAAATAAGAAAAAGAAATAATTAATATTTTAAGATAATTTCCACAGATATTTAAATGGCTAATTAAAAGGGAAAAGCTTCTCAAAAGAGTCGAATTAAAATGTATAAAAACATTATGAAAAGTTACATCAAAGCAGAACCAAAATATAAATAAAGTTAAACTTAATTTTTTTAAAGGAAAAAAATGCTATTTATAGATTGAAAAAAAAATTGCTGGAGAAAAAACATTACAAAGGAAGATTAACACAGAAAAAAATATTTAAAATGTTTTTCGTAGTTAAAAAAATAATAATAAAGAAATCGTCTTGACTTAAACATTTGATTAAAATAAAAGTAACTAATTGTAGAGTGTTTATTTAATAACTACTTTAAGAGATGTTTTTTTTTCTAAACAAGTATTTAGAAAAATTAATTTCTCAGTATAAAATTTTGTTTTTCTTGAAGATTACGTAAAATATTTTATTAATAGTGTTATTTGTGAATATGCAGAATGTCAAACTATTTCGTAAAATTATTTTTTTTTCTAAATGTGCCACATTTTCGCACACAAGCTTTTGGAGACATGTCAAGTCATTCAAATATGAGAGCCACTTCAGTAGTGGCACCATCTAGTGGCGGATCTCTAAACCAAAATTTGATGCTTGAATTAATTTTAATTCAAACTCTCGGCGGATACCAACACTGTCGTGATTTATTTTCTTTCGAGAATACCAGAGTCAAATTGATACTGAAGGGAACTTTTACGTACCACATAATGATATAAAATACCTATCTACGATTTTCGCTTTCAAAACCCCCTCAGGGGGCTCACCTTCTTTAGGTGGGTACGGGTGTCACAATCCCGAGGTACCCTAGTGATTTTTTCCCAAGGGGTTTACTATCTTTGGTAAACATGAGTGCCATGACCCCGGGGTACCCCAGTGATCCTTCTCTATTTTCGACCCTCCATCTTGTCATCCAATTTCTTCTTTTCCCGTCCAGACCACAGACCTATGAATGTTTGGCGCAGTATAGCCGGAGCTGGCTCTTGCACCATAAAACACCAAACTCAACTCAACTCAACTCGCATTCAAAACACTACTTAACGACTCTAGCAGAGATCGAATATAAAACCTTAGGCTTAAGAGACTGGTGATATTTTTTACTCTTTACTTTTTCCATGAAACTTTTGTTTATATGTCGCAGGAAAATGATGAAATTAGAGATTTCCCGAGAAATGATCAATTCCCACAAAATGTTAAAATAACATACCTTTGAGGTAATTTCCCTGATGTAAGTACGTGATTCTATCAAATCTCCAAACTGTTTCAGTGAAATGATGAAATGAACATCAGCATTTGTAGAGCTCTGTTTTCACTTGTTACCACTCGCGTTTACTTTCCCTCTCTCCTCCTCCGTTCCAGTCAACGCATGGCAAATGACGTGACGCACCAAAACAAAATGACCTAAATATCACTTTTTAGTTTTATTTAGTTATACTCTTTGCATTATTGTCTTTCGATTGATATATCACTTTTGTATGCCTAAAAATTAGAAATTGGATAAAACTTCAATTGAAAAATGTAGGCAAACAAATTAGGGAATTTGACCACGCGCTCTTTATAGATAAAAAACAGCTTTTTTGATAATAAAAATAAGCTTTTTAATAATAAAAAAAGATAATTGCAAAAAAAGGGAAATAAGGACTAAAAACAAGTGTTACAAATAAAGGAGGATATTTCTGAAGTACTACATTAATGCATAATTTAAAAAAAAAATGTTTGAAATTGTACTACGAATATCCTTAAAAAAAAAAAAAAAAAAAAAATACTAGCTTTATAATCTAACTACTTTGTGATTAATTTCGAATAAATAATTTGTAATTCAATGATGATTGTTATATTACTCTACTTTTAATAATGCACTATATTTGCTTAACACACAGACACTTTTAAACTCTTGACAATATTATTTCAGCGTTTCACTAAACGGGTTAGGGATTTGATCAAATCACTTACTTTCCTTAGGGAAATCACACCTTACAGAGTTTTTATTTTAACATCTTGCGTGGACTGATCATCTCCCTTAGGGATTTGATGAAATCGCTAATTTAATCATTTCCCTGTGACATATATACAAAACGCCAACCAGAAGTTCCAAAATTCATATAATAACTTCTATGAAAAGCTCCTCTGATTGGTGGACAGCTATCATTCGAAGTGACTTGCATAACCACTATTTTAAAAACGCTGAGCACAAAATTTTGAAGTGTTAAAGTAATGGTTAAATCCCGTTAGGCGGGTAAATTAACAGTCCTGCAGGGCTCAGGACCAATACAAATTAAATAGTATTCAAGAGAAAATTGACGTGAATTATTATTGTTATATATTTATGACGTATGGATATATTCTCTTTATATATATATATGTATTCAAATAAATTATTGATACCTAAGTTCTGGCATTATGCGTTCGATTACATTAGAAATAAATTCTTCTAGCCCACCCTTCTTGATATACAAAGCACAGGATTTTAATTTCTTAAGCTGAAGTAGAATTATCTTTTACGTTCTGTAGCCTTCTCCACCAAAGTGGATTCCCCCCCCATAAAACCTATTTTTAGTGTATCTCTACTCATGATTCAAAATTAAAGGTTTATCACCAATAGTCCTTTTGCTGTTCCATTGTGCGATGTTAGTATAACTCTCTTTCTCGGTGCAGTTAATCAATTTTACTATTCATATTAAATGAAAGAACTCATTGGATGAACTTTATAATTATATTAACGAATGTGATAATGTAGCAGTTTTAATTTTAAAGGTACCGCCTTCTTTACAGCATGTAAACAATTTCATTGCTCATGTTCATATAAAAGAGTTCTTTGAGAAAATTAGGTTGATTTTAACCAATCAGGATCAAGTATAATTTTTATAATACCGCCTACTTTGAAAACTTTTTTCTCAGTTTTATTGCGGAGCCTCTGATCGAAAAACTGTGATTGAATTTTAATTCCAATTATTTTAACCAATGGTTGAAAAAAAATTGGTCATTATATTTAAAATATTGTCTTCTTAAAAGTATTTACTCAAGATACAACAAATGTCTATTATAAGTTTCAAACTATGAATCAGTTTTTATTTTTATAGAACGTCCTCCTTTTCAAAATTTAAACAATTTTATTGTTCAGATTTGCATGAAAGCGATTATTGGATAAAAGCTACATTTATTTTAACCAATGTTATTACATATTAGCATTAATTTTCAAAGGGACATCATCTGATCACAGTTTTATTGCTCAGTTTCATACGAGAGCACTCATTGGATGTAAATCAAAATAGTTTTAACCAATCTAAATCAGATATTTTTATAGGACTGCCTTCTTCGGAACGATTTATTTTTTATCCATTTTGGATTGCAGTGCTCCTTGGGTTAAGTCACAATTATTTTAACCAGTGTTACAATTGATCGACCAATAAATTGCCTTCTTAAAGGTGGTTAATAAATAAAATTGCGCCAATATAATTTTTTTTATATTTTTTTACCGAATTAAAAGACATCGCTAATTTAAAAAAATGTCGCCAAGTGTAGTCATGGTTATAATTATACTGTTAGAACGAGAACGAGAATGTGTGTGTGGGTTTTTCACTGTTGGGGCTACCTATCGTGGCGTTTGACGGCGTCTTTTGATGTGACAAAATTTGTTAATGGTATTATACCGAAGTATCGGATATTTAGTGACAATTCTTATTCATATACAATTATAATAACCACAATCCTATTTTGGGTAAAATGGTTGGATCCTAGCACGGCCCCCTTATTTCGCCAAAATTTTTGGCGCCAAATGCTTAGGGATAAAGTTTGCAATATGCCAACCCTGCGAAATATTAGGAATAGTGTGACAATAGATAGGATTTTTTTTTTAGTTTTTCATGATTTCGCACTGGTCTTGCTTTCCCACAGTCGTCTTCGGCGGTTTGTAAGATATTTTTCTAGACATCTGAAAATGAAGAAAAATGAGTAGATTTTTTTTTTTTTTTTTTGATGGAAAAACTGGGGTAAGAATGTTTGTTAGAGAGAGAGAGGAAGATGCGTTGATTAATTAATTTTGGACGATGTTTTCTCTCACTATTGCATCTTTGAAGCAACGGTTTTTCTGTTTTCTTCTTGAAGCCATTTTGAAAACCACGTTTTTCTTTTTTGAAGCTCGATGAATGGATATTTTTTTTCTTTTGAATGAAAGAGGTTAGAAAGAATTGATTACTTTGTAAATGGGTGAAAGGTTGAAAATATTTCGGTATGGATGTCCGAAATATGGAAATATTTGTGTTTGTGTTTGAGATAAAAGGAAATTGTTATTTCATCTGCCTAAAGCACGCATATCGAGTGTTTTTTCCCGCTGTTGCATGTTAGAAGCATTTTTTTTTCTGTTTTTCTTGTAGAAGCTGTTTTAGAAACCACGTTTTCTTTGTAAAAATACGACGAGTTGATTTTCTTCTGAATAAAAGAGATACGAAAGTACTGATTGTTTTTTGTATGAATGAATGATTGAAAGGATTATGGATACTCGACATTTGGAAAGAATTTGCATTTAATTTCTTATTTTTGATTTGATGTTTCCTATGCTGTTCATTTTAGAAACCACGTTTTGCTTTGAGCACCTTACAGGTGACAATACGATTTGGCTCGTTTTCACCTCAATTTCGAGGGAGAACACCCTGCGAGTGATCAGGGCATTCCACCTCTCTTTCACTTCCACCAACCTCACGAGAGGACTTTCGGTTCATCGGCTATCTAGAGCCTCCATGCCGCATAGGCAGTATAAATTTGCAAACAAAATTCCAGACCTTCTGCGGGATTTGAACCTAGGTCCTAAGACACAGCAGACAGCGTCATTAAATAGTCTACCGCTTAACTCTTCAGATAAAATGAAAGCGCTCACTGGAAGAAATTTTTAATTATGTTATCCAATGATATATTATATTGCTTTTTTTTCATCAAAGTACCGCCTTCTTTAGAATATTTAAACAATTTCATTGCTTATATTCATAAAGAAAGGTTCATTGGATATGTCATAATTATTTAAACCTCTAAGATGAAATGCTAATTTAATAGCTCCGCCTTCTTGAGAACATATTTTCAATTTTATTGCACAGTTTCTGAGTGAAGGATTCATTGGACATGAGTCACAATGATTTAACCACTGTTAAAGTGGATCAGCAATTAATTTTTTAGAGTACCGCCTTCCTCAATGCATATAATCAATGCCATTGGTCAACTTGAAAGAAGCAGCTTATTGGATTTGTATTATAATTATCAAGCAATGCTATCACGAATAAGAATTGGTCTGAAAAGAACCGACTTTTTCAGAATATTAAAACAAATTTAAAAATTGTTGAAACCAATAAGATGAAAAGGTATTTTTATAGCACCGCCTTCTTGAGAAAATTTTTCTCAATTTCATCGCTCAGTTTCTAAGTGGAAAACTGATTGGACAGGAGTCACAATACTTTAACCAGTGTTAGATTAACTGAGGTATTATTATTAAAGTCCCGCCTCTCTCTTCTTCGAATTATTAAATCAATCACATTGGTCATTAAATGAAGGCACGCGCTCATTGGATTAGTATTATAGTTATTATCCAGTGCCATCATGAACCAATTTGTTTTAAAAGAACCTCCTTCTTTGAAAAATTTAAACAGTCTTATTAATCAAATTCATAGGATAGCGTTCATTGGATACAAACTATAATTATTTTAACTAATGTAATTATATGCTGGCATTTATTTTCAAAATCCTGTCATTTCTAAGGTTACTAATCAGTTTTATTGGCGAATTTCATACCAAAGCTCTTTTATCGGGTATAAGTCACAATTCTTTCATCCAATGTATATCAGATATTATTTTTATGGTGTAATTGGAAGTAATGTGTGTTTTCGTTTTGATTCTGATAGTAGCGCTCATTGGATGGAAGTCACAATTATTTTAACCAATGATACAGTAGATTGACCATTATTTTAATGTATTATCTTCTTTAGGATAATTAAAGATTAATAAATCGTACAAACATTATTTTTTGTTTTTTGCCAAATGAAAAGACTTCGCTATTTCAAGGAACGTCGTCAAATTTCGTTATCGTTATTATTATAATTGATCGTAGTGCACTTGACCACAGTTCCAGTTTTGGCGAAATATCTCATTCCTTGGCGACTTCTTTTAAATTGATAAAATTGCTTTAAATTTTGAATTAACTTAATTATTTTTATTGAGTGTATTCTTGCAAAATTGTTAATCGGATGAATGTCAGAAATTTTTTAACAATAATTTGTTTGGCATAAATTCGATATACGAACTTTTTTTTTTTTCATCAAATTTTTTTTGGCGCCTTTATTGGGCGATTCTGCGCCAGATTCTGGCTACCCTGATTCCCATTGTTTTCCAGTCGGGTTCCCCTCCTCTACACTGTGGGTGTTGAGCGGTACTAGGACTCACACCCGTGACACTCCGACCACGAATTCCGGACCCAAACTACTATGTGACCACGGCCACTACTTTTTAGTGGATTTGTGTAAACATTTAATGACTGGATACTTAATTCGAAGTTATGATTCACTTTTAGATGTCAACTGTTCACGCTAATTCATCGAATATAGGAATAAAGAATATAATTGCTTCCATTGCATTTATCATTCAGTCGGTCCTTTTCTGACTTCTGTCATATAGTTGGAAATAAATTGAATTTATATCTACGAGTTACCTATACAACTTTTGGGGGGAAAATCCTCTCTGATTGGGTATTTCTCTGTTTAGAAATGGATTATTTTTAAATCTTTCCACTTCTCTCACATTCCCGTTCGCAGACTCACATGTAAGATGCATGCAAGATATTAGTAATTGAAAACTGCTCTGTATCTAATTAAAATGTAGTACGAATGTAGAGTTCTGCAAAACGGGAAATAAGCTACGTTTTTTTTTTTTATAAGAATACTCCGCTTTGTTGATATATTATTAGGTAGAGTTGTTTACTTTAAGTTTCATCTGCGTGGCTTGGGAAATGGTGAAGTTCCACTCCAATATCCTCCTGGTTCTCATTGCCAACACAATTAGGCAGGCTCAATACATCGAAGGGTTGGGAGTCCTATGTCCTCACCTTACAGAAAATGCTTGTAGTTACATTCAAATAGAATAAGGCATGATCATATATGGTAAACAATGTTCAAAAACTGTTTACCCATTAAATTGTCTTGAGCCTTTGTCCTTCCTGTTTTCTTGATGAATCGCCGAAAGATCATTGATCTTTCACTATATGTTTTGAGGTAGATCTATTAAATACTTATATTTTTATGTATTTGTACTGTGTCTTACAGGATATACGGGGTGACCAGACTTACAGTATCTAAAATTTGTGGCTTATTATTACTATGGAACTATCCATCAAAAAGTAATAAACTGTTCATCTGTGGATCGGAAAACCATCCGAGGGCTTTTGGGTCTAGTCCAATCGGCCACACGGGCACGCATTATTCGACCTTCGCAGACGATACACTTTTTACTCTGACTTTATTAGTGAAGATGCGGAAACAACAGCAAAAGGTACAGTGCTTGCTTTGGACAACGAAATTTAAATCAGTGTTCGAACAGAATGGAATGCTTTTACTGGCTTACCTAATAGACTTACCGTGACAACAAAATAAATGGGGTATTTTAGAAATAAAAGCCGATCTTTGGTGGCATTTGTGATTTACATCTAACTAAAGCTTTTTTGAGCTATTTCTACAATAAAATCATGAAATTATTGAAAGAAGGCGGTATTTTAGAATTTAGAAGTAAAAGTCTAACTGTGGGGTTACATTAAATAAATTTATTGATATTTACAACCAATCAACGCGTTCATTAGAATCAGACAATACTATTTTAATTAATATTCTAAAGCAGAAGATACATGAAAAATTTAAAGGAATCTAAGGTTCCATCGGTTAAATTAAATTGGTGGATTTTATCCTATCAGCATTGTCATTAGAATCTGGGTATTCAGTATTATTTTCGATCAAATGATTTTAAAAAGCATACAAAAATTTAATGTATGTACATTCAATATACATATGAAAATTTAGCAAGCAATGAAAAATACATAAATATTCTCTTTTGCAAAGAGAAAAGAAGACTGTGAGTGACAAAATGGAATGTCGTTCCTGGCTTGCCTAAATGATTTATCAGGACTCTTACAAAATGAATAACGCACACGATCAACAGTGTATTTTGTCATGAAAACTTAAGGATACTTACCGGTTTGAGATTCCAAAGTTCCCGTCTCCTTTAAAGTTTTTTCAAATTGGTGGATAGATTTTGATGTCAGAGGATTGACATTTCATTCTGTTCGAACACGTCGCAGTACACGCGTGACTGATTTAAATTCCGTTAACCAAAAAGCGCACTGCACTTTTTGCTGTAGCTTCGTCATCTTTACTAATGAAGTCAGTGTAACAAGTATATCGTCTGCGATTCCCGAATAATGCTCGTACATGCAGCCGATCGGAGTAGACCCAAAAAGCCTCGGAGAGTTTTTCAATCCATGGAGGAACAGTTTATTACATTCTTATGGTTAGTTCCGTAATAATAAGCCATAAATTTTGGATACTTTAAACCCGGACACCCTGTATATTGCGTGTATGCACTTATGGAATACTTATCATTGCATGTCTAATGTGTGATTGCATGTATAATGTAGAACAGACAGTGATCATGTTCGATATCAAACTTATTAAACTCACGTCACTTTCCTGCCAACTTTTCCATTACATATATTTCAGCTTCGTTATCAGCCTGCAGCAAGGGGAATCAGCTAGCAGAAAATCATTTTGGGTTACCGAAGGTTGAGAAATGGGAGAAAATTCATCAGGTATTTTTATCAAAGGTTGACTATTACCAGACAAAGAGATTGACTCTATCAAAGGTTGACAAAGAATTAGAAAAACAATTTGTAAGAAAAATATTATGTTGCATATTTAATCTGTAACAAAGTTTCTAAGGGTTTTCAAAACAAAACGCACATTTTGCATTGAAAAACCGCTTATTGCCTTCAATTTATCTAAACATCAAATACACTAATTATGAATTGCCGAAATTCAAAATGTATCAGAAGAGGATGATTTCTCTTTCTATTTGCAATTAAAGTTTTCTTACCTTTAATTTCGAAGTAAACGTAACAATATTCATTTTCATCGAATGCAGTTTCATAATACATGTTAAATGCAATCCACAGACACTTTAATGTGTTTCATTCTTCTGTCAAGTAATTATAATGGCATTTAAAACATGTATTTACTGAAAAAAAACGTTATATCTGATTCTTTCAATTCCACATGAATCTGTACTACGCTTGCGTTTCTCATTATAATGTAGCTGCAAGCAATAGTTTTATTCACTTTTGCTCAAACGTCCCGACATAAATGATTTTTCCTTTGCTTTAAACGACTGATGTAATTACATGTAATCAACCCCCCCCCCCCTTATTTTCATAATATAACGAATCCATTTCTAAGACTGAGAATATTAGATTTTAAACGTAATTTTTTCCTGGATTAAGTAACAAAAGATACTTCTCATACAATAAGATAAGGAACTTTCTCCATGCCCTCATACACACATGTGCCCACATACTCACACACGCACATATATATAGGAGTGTATTTTATTTAAACAAGTGGCTTTTCTTTTGTTGTCTAGGGGTGAGACACTATGTCCAGGATCTTGATATTCAAAGAAATAAGCTGACTAGAATAAAATTACTGTTTAATGAAAAACATTAGATTATTTCCAATTAAATACTGATTAACAAACTTTATAAGTTATTTCACGGAGCATGCTCTCAATTGTCGCTAAGCCTAGCGACACCCACGTTGACCGAAAACGTGACCTCTCGTTCGTAAACCGGAATCTGTCTCTCAGACGTCTCTCTCGCTCCCCGTCCCTCTCCTTTCTCCCTCCGAAACCCACTGTTCTGGGGGAAGGATGCACATATTTGCTGGTAGCGCCATCTATTGGTGAGATTGTAAACTCACTGATCGGAATATATTTATATTCCCTAATACTTTTTAAATCCTACATATATATTTTAGGTATATTATTGCACAAAAATAATAAGTAATACTGTTTATTCGTTAAATAAAAAAGTATTTAACATTCTATTCTATATTTTTAGTTCAATAAAATTTATTATTATAAATTTTTTTGAGCATTAGTAATTAATAACCGGTTGAGTATAAAGTTCTCCATCAAGGGAATATACCTCCACGCCAACAGCGGTCATTCTAGTGGTAGTTAACCATTCTCCAATAGGAGATTTCCATTCTACATCTGAAAGTTGGAATTACATTGTTGTGTAATTTGTTTGTGAAAATTTTACTGTCTTGTGCACCAAAAAAGTGTTTAAAAAGAAGCTATTAAGTCAACAGATCAGAACGATTATGTACTATGAGTTCTGAAATAAACTCAGTGCAACTGAATGCCACAAAATATGTGTGAAAGTTTAGGTAACAATATTCTTTCTTATAATACAGTGAAAGTTTGGTTTCGAAAGTTTAAATTAGGGAATTTCGACATTGAAGATGAATCACGTTCTGGCCACATCCTATTGAAGTTGATTGTGACCAAGTAAAGCAAATCATGAATCAAAACCGGAATGTTTCAACACGAACTATTGCGTTTGAGCAGTGCTTCTCAAACTTTCAATCTTGTTGATCAATTTTCAATCATAAGAATTTCGAGAATTATCTATAAGGAGTTCCTGAAAACGGGGCAGACTATCAGTATTTCCTTTATCAG
>BMAV01003220.1:15305-55953 GCA_019973955.1 Trichonephila inaurata madagascariensis | reverse complement strand
TGGATTTGAAGAACAGTATTCACCGCCATATTAACAACAACCATGTTGACTCTCTCCGTTCAGGGATAGAAAGCTTGATTTTCAGAATAGAGTGCGTTGTTGAACGTGATGATTCACATATTGAACATGTTTTAAACCACTGATTTGCATGCTAAGTACATTAAGAATGCACTATTTTTAATAATTTGTAAGTGCAACATTGTAATTGTATACTGTCTTTATTGCATTCTTTTCGTGTAAGGCCACTCATTAAAACCTTCCCGTTTTTTGATCTCAGTTTGTCCTTTTTTCCCTTGTTTGTCCTTCGTAGCTCCACCTACTGGCAATTTTTTTAACTTTTTTTTTATTTCAGAATCTTCGTGCGCATTATCTGAACTGTCTGTTGCCCAAATATTCTTCTCTTCGGACTAGCAGAACGGCCTCCAGGGCTCTCTGAGTAGCGGAAGTTTAATTTCGCTCTAACCCTGTATTTATTAACTAATCTAGTTGTTACCATTTTTTTCCCCAACAGTCGATATAATCAAAAGAATATTTTAGGCAGTATATTTGGGTATGTTACGAAAAAGGTGGACTTTTAACCTTTGCCCCCCTCCTGTGACAAAATCGCGTGTGCGCCACTAAATAGACTATTCGTAAAAGGAGCCGACTAGTATAACTAGATTCATCTTAGAAACAACAAGTACAGAATATACTGTGTTCAAAGTTTGAAGAATTATTATTTTTTACTGATAATAACTGGGAGTAATGGGCAAATTTTAATGAAACTGAGTTCCCTTTCCCACATAGGTTAATATGATGTAAAAAAAAATGTTTGTGAAATGAATGAAGATTTATGAAATACTTGGAGATGTGAAAAAGTTCCTATGGGAATATATGCTAATGTTTATAAAAATGAACATAAAAAACCATTGAGTTGTTGCACTGCTCGCTGAAGATGAATGTAAAACATCTCATTTGGGGGCAAAAAGGGAATAACGCTTTCTCATAAACGAGTCTCAATTATGAGAATCATCTAGAAAATAAGTTTCCCACATCACCAAAAAATGGCGCTGTAAAAGGCATGAAAAATGAAGGTATAAACAAGGTAAATTGTGGTGTGACTATTATATGTGGCTCTTGTAATTTCCCGTATGTGCTACAATTAATGTCGATGTAGTGCATTTGCTTTTCTTTCCTCGGCCGCCAAATACGAGGTGAGGTTCTTGATAAATGTTTTGAATTGTCAGAAGTAGGACCAATAAAAATGTACCGTCAGTTATGCTTAGTGCATAAGTCTGATGTTTTGAAAGTAGGACCAATAAAAGTGTGCTGTCAGTTATGTTTATTCCATAGGTCTGGTTTTGAACAAACAGAAGTTACGTCTTTGGTGTCGAGATTTTTTGAAGTAAAAATTCCCGTAACGAACAGGATGACTGCTGAGGCTGGTCATCCGTAGTGGCACAACATACTCCCCACTGACCTCACCTCGATAAGGGGCAGGATTCTAAGGGGCTCAAAGTCTGACTGACGCCAAGGTCGCATCTTCAAGGAAAATTAAACCACTGGATAATATATATTTTAAATCTTTAAACGGTTTCCCGTATAGCGTATGGGCTATTGAAAACTGGCCAAAACCGGTTTGTCCGCACGCTGTACGGACACTAATACTTTCTTTCTCTCTTTGATTTGTGCGCATTTTTAATTATTATGATGATATTATTTAAGGCTATTGTTTTAAAAAGATAATGTATAGTTGAGTTATGGTACTGAAAGGCTTTCCATTCGACAATTTCTTTGTGATGAAGATGGGAACTTTTCTTTAATAAATGCAGAAGTTTTGATCTTAAAAATTTGTGTTTCTACTGTATGCAATGCTTTTGCATTTAGACCGGGGATTTTTGAAATTACGGGAAACGCAAACAACAAAAACATTTTTGTGAAAGGAAAAATCAAACTTGGATAGAGTTAGAATTATCTGCTGATTTTTGGATTGTTCTTCAAAGGAACACACCCCACATGCAAAGCCCTCAACCATTTGATGAAAGTACTAACATAAAAATCCTTCTTTGATGTATGAAAAATTCTTCATATCATGCAGAGTATATTTACAAAAAACAAACATTAAAGAGTTTTTGTGTTCTACAACACAATTGTAAAATAAAAAAAATGGTGTAAAAATTCTAAAATTTAAAACTAAAATAAGCATTTCCTGTTTTCTCATTCTATGAAGTAGGATGTTTATTTATATGCAATAAAAACGTGCCGTTTTAAAAATATAAAATTAAAATAAACATTTCATATTTTCTCATTCTGTTAAGTATGATGTTTAGTTATATATAATAAAAATGTGCCTTTTTTAAAATTTAGGAATAAAATAAACATATTATGTTTTCTTATTCTGTTAGGTATGATGTTTAGCTAAATACAATAAAAAATGTACCATTTTTTGAAACATTTTGCTTAAAAATTGACAGGTTAAAGGATTAAATACAGCAAGTGTTTGTGTTTTTTGTTATTTTTAATTTTTTTATGGAAGTATAAAAGAAATATATATCTGACAGCTTTTGCACTTTTTTTAGATGAATGTAAATTTATAAACTATTAAGCGTCAGTTATTGTCAGTTATTTTTCTTCAGAACTCAGGATTTTTGTTTCGTAGTTTAGAATATCATTTGCATTATACAGTAGAAAGTCGTTTATCCGAATCAATTGGGACTGGAAACCGTTCGGATAAACGAAAACCGAATGCAATCCATGTAATACATGAAACCGGACACTATACGAATACTGAAAATCATCACATGCGTGGAATGTGCTTGAAGAAAAAGCAAAATAGGTACAAAATGTCGCAATTTTACCTTTATTGTAAAAAATAATAACTTATTTTTCTCTGTATCATTGTACACTTTCGTTTTTTCGCTGCAAGGTCTCTGTTTCTCTTGAGAAGCAGTAGTTGAGTAGGACAGCACTCTGTTGTTCGTGCCATTCCATAGCTGTCTCTAACGCAGAAAGCGTTTCAGCATATGATGGACCCTTGCTACTTTCGTTGTTGTTGTTCTCATTCTCATTCGTTTCATCGTCGACAGGGTCAGATTCTTCTTGCACGGAAGTCACAATCTCGTCACCATTTAGCATGTGAAATCCCCAGTCTTCTACTTCGCATGCCATCCAGGTTTCTCATTGACCTTGGGTTTTTCCGACACTTTTGGCCTCACGCGAAACAACTGTTGAGCTGTTGAGCATTGCACTGTTCGAAAATGTATTCATATACAGTACATGTAGTTGACAAAAAAATAAAAAACTGGTCCGGATGTTTGACGCTTCGGATAATAAACGTTCTGATAAACGACATTCTACTGTATTGAGTTACTACTTTATTTTTTGTTGTTGAGAAAAATATAGTTCCAATTTTTTGAATTATGACTCCATAATGTCTAAAACTTTGGTAGGTATTTTATGTATTATTCAAGATTTATCTGATGATGAAAAAAAATCAAGGGCATAGTTCCCTAACAGGAAATCCTTAGTGATCTCGGGGATAAAAATGTTGAAGTAAGCCATACCGTCAGATAATACTAACACTGTGTAGTTAAAGACATACCAGATATTAATGAATATCTGGAAAAGTTTGATAGATGATAATTTTTTTATAATCTTGAAGATGAAGTTACAGATGGCGTTAAATAGTATATGCAAATATCTCAAACTTGAAAAATTTCATAGCTCAAACATTAGAAAAAAATCACCAAAACAACTAAAAGAAAATGTAAAAAAGAGTACAAAAATTAAGTGAAGCAAAAAATATGAAGGAATCTATCATGTGCATTTACATATGCACATATACACACGCACGTATATATATATATATATATAATATAAAACTATGATTCAAAAAAATATGTTCTGATATAAGTAAACTATAGAAAATTATTGCTAGTAAAGTATTTTCCTCTTACAATGTAATTGCATTTTATTTTTTCAGATTTTTATGTAATAATAATTCCAAAGCGTGTAATAAATGCATTTTGCCGAATAATATTGGTATATATATTTTTAGTTCATCATGTTATTTACATATTTTGTCTGCATATGACGAATTTCTCGACACTTTCTAGAATAAATATTAACATCGTATCATATCTGTGGTAATAGATTCTTAGAATGAGAATAAATTGAGATACATGTATAGTATTAGTCATGACTCATCGAAATATTGAATTTGTAGAAAAAGTGAACACTTTCTTAACTTAACGAAGGAAACATACACGCACACACTCACACGCACGCACACACATACACACAAGCACACACATGCACACACATACACACACGCACACACATACACACACACACGCACACAACACACTCGAGCGCGATTGAAGATTATTTAGCGTGTTTCAGTTTTGTTTTTTTGTAATTTATGTATTAGATAAAATATATTTAATTGTCTCTAACGTGAATATATTTGCATTTATTTTATATGAGAATTATTTTGTTCGCATTTATTTTAACTACTTACTTAGATATAGCGGCAATCAAATATCTGTGGCAACAGTTTTTCTGCTGAACTGACATTACATTGAAGTACATGGTAACACTTTTTTACTGTATTCTCTAGATATGTTATTCGAATTTCCGAATGAAGAGAGATAGGTTCAAATTCAATTCTGTTTGTGGAATTTTGATATATCTGCATGCTGCTCTATGTTATTATTTTCATGATTCAACTAAAATAATCTTGAGTATTCTTTAGTGTATTGTATTGGTTTAGAAGTATTCCATTCAATATTCAAATAAAGCCCTTACAATGTTGATATTTGTGTTCGAAATTTGTTTGCTTAATGGTAAACTTCTGAAATTCCTTAGATTAAAATGATACCTCCGTTACATGAATTGAGTCTTTTAATTTGATTAAGGTTATATCCCCCCTCCCCCAATCGATAAAAGCTACTTTTAATTTTGAACGGAGCAGTTTTCAAATTTTTAAAGAATGATTATTACATGCCTATTTCCTTAAGGTATCCAGCTACTTGCGACAATTTTTTCTTTAAAAAAATGAAGACGTGAAGATTTTTTTTGTGGTGTTTAGATTTATTTAATACATTTTAAGAAAAAAAGTTTAAAATTAAGAAGAGAAAAAGAAATTATTATTGCTAAAATGGGAAAAAGAGGGTAAACATTTGCAAAAAGTAACATAAACGTGGCTCATTCTGTACCAAAAGTTCATGAACAAATTTTCTATTCTGATGTGTTACCATATTATTTATTCTTGAATTGACTTTCGGTATAAGAGATATTTTAATTTTTACAAAAACTAGAGCACTTTATCTTAGTTGTTATATGAAATTGCTTAAAAAAGCAGTGATTATATTCACATAAATAAATCTAAAATTTGCAATAAAACAGTGATTGATAAATCTGAAGGTTAAAACACTTCTAGTTATACTGAATATACGCACGAAATTTCAGCAAATTATTTTAAAAACCTTTTGAGCAATTCCTTTCCCCAATTGAGGTTTTCGAAAAAAACACATTTCGAGTAAAACGCGTTTTAAAGTTTGACAACTTATGTAAAGTAATGGCATCTGCTTCGACTAAAACACTTGTAGTTTTTGTTCTAGTGAATGGAAAATATTGGTGGTATTTTTATAAAGCTAATAAGATGTCTTATAAAATAAAATCATAAAAAAAAAAATTTGACAATTTTTTTTAAAAAATCATGATTTTAGGGGAGTCGGATACCTTAATATATAATTATGTTTTTGCATTTATACATACCACATTAAAAGGTCGGAACACTTTCAATTTACAAAATATTACTAATTTCCTAAGAACTTGCAGTCCTAATTATGATACAATCATCTATAAATATAAAATAATTTAACAACTGCAAAGGAAAGCACATTTTATTTGAATAAAACTGGCAAACATAAGCACAATGTATCTTAACAAAATTCAATGCGCATTTTACACAGTGGTAATACTCCATCCCTTTTTAGAAGATGGCTGAGCGTTTGTGTCTGAAGTATTCGAAGAATCTTTATCCAATGAGGGAACAACTGGCGTGGGTACCTGTAGTCCAAGAATGTCTTTCTTTTTCAGAGTGGAATCTGCTGGGACGATAGGTTCATCTCCAATGTCCGGATTCCTGAGAGCTACTGGCTTGTCGCTGATCGGAGGCTTGACTGATGGCGATGGAGTCTTAGAACGACATGGTGGTGGCTTCTGCAACTCTGTTTTATCAGAAGTCTGCAGAAAGGATGTTCCTTCCTTCTTCTCGTCTTCCTTGATGCTTTTCAAAGGGCTCTGAAAAGTACTGGAGGGAGGATTGGCAGGAGGTCTGAAAGTGGAGTACGAGCTCGTCCTTAGACCTTCACTTACTAAGGCACATTGGTCAGAAGCCTTCCTCGTATTGATGACACATTGTTCGCCAATCTCCCCTCCACCGCAGAAAGTAGATAGGCAAGGGTTTACAATCACTTGCTGATTTGAAGAGTTATTAATAGTGTAATAAGCTTGTTTAGTGGGTTCGAGAATATCTGGTGGCGTATTCTGCATGACACCTAATTCATAGAACTGAGTCTGACTCTCCTGGCCATCAGGTCCCATGTCCTGTACATCTTTGATATGGAATTGACTGCTTCGTGGACTATCATCCAGTTGCTGCAGCTGAAAGGGTGAGGACACAGATTCATCACTTTCTTGAGTCGCTGTCCAATTTGCATCTTCTGGGTCTTTTCCCTTTTCTCCAGTTTCTGTTCCGATTCCGGTAGCTTCTTTTGCTTTTGATACTATTAGAGGAGAGCTTTGGTGGTGAACTGTGAAGTCACGCACAATGGAAGCGGCAGCTGCAGCTGATTTTTCGACCAGTAGATGGTCCACTTCTTTCCATTCAATTTCTTCAGGACACATCTGAAAGCGAAGTTTTCGGAGTTTCTCCATGCGGACATCCACTTCTATAGTTTCAGGAATTTTGCTGCTGACGTAAGAATCACTCACAATTTCTGGTTTTAAGAAACCTATGAAGAAAGTAATTAAGTTAATGAAAAATAACGTAGTATTACACATTGTTACATTTACCATACTATATTTTCGAACTTTATTCTTATGTATTTGCAAATACTAATAAATGGCAATATTTGTTACTAATAAAAAGTTTTGACGACAAGATAAAGTAATTAAATACCTTTATTTATATATTAATATACATGACGTACTAATTTACTTCCACAAGAGGTATGAAGTACAGGCATAAGAGCTTTTTAGTGGTAAAAAGTCAAAGTAATTTTTGTTAAAGTGAAAAAATGTTTTAGTGCTTTTTAATATTAATTGTGATTGGAGGATCAATACTAAATAACTACAAGAAACAACATCAGGTACATTTAACAGCTTTAGTATTAAATTTTTAAGGGGAAGAAAACCACTGTCGAAATGACAATACACGTTAAAGTGGAAGAGGGAGAAAAGCTTGGATCGCACGCGGATTGAATCGTTGGTAGAAAGATATTAGTTGCGAAATGTGTCTGAGTGTTGTTATTGTTGCACGCCCCTATTGGCCAGTAGTGCTAGACCAGGTCCATGACTTCGTACACTCTCAAAAAATCGAACACGTGCAAGAGATCGTTAGCTAAATCCTTCTTGGTGAGCCCTAAGCATTTGAGGATGTGAGCAAGTGAGGCCGGCTTAGAAGAACTGTTTGTATATATTTCAAAGCTCTTGTGGATATCCTTCGGAAAATTTCATTGATTTAAGGTAACCATTTCGAAAGCGGGCTAGAACAGTTTGTTCCTGTCTATTAAAACCGTGAGCCAGAGAGCCTCCAGGACGTGAACACTGATACCAGAGGCGCTCTGGGGGTACAATCAAAGCGGTCACATTCTGGTATTTAATTTTTGAGAAAATCTCCAAAAAAGTGCAAGGAGCTGACGGCTCTGGTGCCTTGCAAGAGCCAGACTTAGGCAAAGTGTCCGCAATCGCATTTATCTCTAGATCTACGTGAGAGGGAATCTACTGCAGATGAATCTGATGCGATGTGGAAAGTCGTTATAGTTTGCTGAGTATTGACACTCCAACATTATCTCTCATACTTAGCTATATTGGACAAATGCTGTATTGCACTTCTACTATAAGACATTATCCAAGTCTCTTTTCTATTTGGAAGAGACGCAAGAGAACCAGGGGCCTCATCAATGTCAACTGCGAAAAATTGAGCAACCGTCTGGATTTCTCCACTGGATTCCTTAATTATGGTCTTGAGATTTGATGTAAATTCCGCTGCCAGATCGATAATAATCGTCTCTACTGTCATTCGTATAAACCTGAAAGGCATCAATTGGCATCTCTCCATTTATCTCTAGATCTAGTTGCTTTAGATAGGCAGGAAGATTTATTTGTTTATCCACGTGTACTGGCAATTCTGGACAGAAAAAGACACTGTCAAGATCGTCCGTTGGGACCGTGTCAGAATGTACATTGTACTACTAGATACTCGCATACCAGTAGCCATTAATTTTGGCTATTTATATTGTAGAGAGATAATTATTTTGAATTTTAAAATCATTAACTCACACAAAATTAAGGTAAAATCCGGTGTATAACGCGCACCAGTGTGTAACACGCACTTATACTTTCAAGCTGCATTTTTTACTTTTCAGGTATATTCGTCGTTTAATGCACCCCCCCCCTTTTTTTTTTTATGAAGGAATCTGTACAAGCGTAATGCTCTTTTATTTTGAAGTCATGTATTCTATGTGTATTATCCCAGACTTTTAAAAAAAATAGTGTATTCTAGAACTACACAATCTCTTAATTTCATTAGGTATGTCATTTATTTTAAATGCACAGTATTCCGATCTATGTAGAAATCTAATTTTTTTTATGTTTTTCATTTTGCTTATTTTTTTGAAGCTATCACCCGGCGTATAACGCGCCTCCGTAATTTTCAATCTTGTTTTTGGAGTTAAAAGTGCGCGTTATACGCCGGATTTTACGGTAAGTCTTTATAATTCTTATGCGGAATTCCCAAAATTCAATTTGAAATTATTTAAAAAAATTATTTATACAAATCCTAATCTCCATGTGATAGAACATCTTTTCTTCATAGGTAGACGCCGACAGAGGCGTAACGGAGAATATTAGGGTCCCCTGCAAAGTCAAGTTTTAGGTAGCAAGCCGTACTTGGCGTCAGTCAATCTTTGGGTCCTCTAGAATCCTGGGCGCCCAAGATGCAAGGGTGTACATTACACGACTGAATTACGATTACTATTTTTTTCTCTATATAACTGAGATTCACTCTAAAGCACAAGAAACCAGAACAGTTCTTGTGAGGGTTCTCAGTAACTCAAATCACAAAACTACTCAATCGTTGTAACACACAGACTTTGAAAGTAAAACTAAACCAAACTAAATTTAGTACCACAACAGCTATGAGGGCCAAGACCTACTGTGAACATCACAGTTTTTGTAACGGGTGTTGAGGTGCATGAGCAGATGTTCCGGTCAGGTGGTCAGTCTGACATGTGAAAATAAAAAAGACAGATTTAAAGTATCATTTTTTGATAAATCCTTTCGGCATGTTATATACCTCAAAGAAGCTCCCCATTGCAATCGCTTAGATAAACAAGGATTAGTTAGAACTTTAAGAAGCCGAGAGGTGCCTACAGATGAAGGTTATAGAAAAAATGTGAGTCTGTATAATAACTGGTGAAGAGTTACGCGAAAACAGATGTGATAGCTGCCAGGGTATACTTAAACACGAAGAATACTTTAATGTAAAATTTTACTTAATGAGAAATATATATATGGTATAGATACTTCTCAAAAGCTCTAATAATGTATTTATCTTTTATTACTTTTTAAGGATAATTCTTACGAAACATTTTATTATTTATTCATTATATCTCAATATTTAGAGCTCCACTGAAGAATTGAACAAAATTAGTATTACTTATGCATGCGGAATTATTCGTTTTGAAAAAAAAATCTGGTAAAATAATTACATTCATTTTTAATGTAATAAAATTAACTCACTTTGGAAAGATCCACTTCTGGTCTTCATTCTTGGTTCCTGAAAGAGAAGTGAGAGAAAAAGTATCGGTTTTCTCATATTTTGATTATATATATATATATACTGTATTTGAAAAGAAAAATCTTAATTTTCTTTCGAAATACCAAATAAATATTTCTAATGAAAGATTTTTGAAAATTTTATACTTCTGAAGTTGTATTGAAAAAAAAATGAATAAATTTAAAATAAGGCAAAAACTCTCTCTGAGTATTGTTTAAGTATCAAAATTTTATAGGTAAAACAATATATAAAACGAGAAGTCTTAAAATAAATTTGTAATTATGAAGTATTTACGTGAAAACTAATTGATAAGTAAGGCACAACGAATAAAACAATAACATACATAACATATCAATTTAAATTTTATGTTTAATTCAGGAATAAAGGGGAGATATTATGAAGCAACTTAGACTCTCAATAAAAATATGAATCGAAATTGTGATAAAAAAAATGATTTATCTTTATTTAAAGGACTTTTATGTACATTTTCTTATTCAGAAAAATGACTTCATTAAGTTAGAAAGTAAAACTTTTTTTTTATCTGAGAGTAACTGGCAATGTGAAAACTCCCATGTGATGGAGCAGTAGTAGGACTGGTCAGTACGCACTATTGTTTCATCAAGCAATTTGTGATTTAATAAGCTTCCCACTACACTAGGGAAAGCATGGTATTACAGTGTTCAAAAATGTGTAATGCAGCTAAAAATCCCACGAAATATGAGGTACATCAGTGCTTCTCAAACTGAGCGGCGCGCCCCTCTAGGGGGCGTGATAACCCTAGAAGGGAGGCACGAACACATTGAAAAGTCGAAAGTAAAAGATTATTAAAAAAAATTATTAATTTATTGAAAGCAAATAAAAAAAAATACATTCTGACGTAATAAAAAAAACAACATTTACACTGATATAATACACCTATAAATGTATCAGTACTGCACAGAGTATTTAATAATTAATTTAACAAAACTAAATTAAGAACAAGTTTAATAATTACCTGTCACCCCATGGGCTTGCATTATATAAAATTATATTCAAAATTTAACACTTATCTTGATAATTTGTACGGTTTATAATTAATCCCTTGAGAAAGCCATTTAAACGTTAAGCGATCTGCTCCCCAATGCCCCCGTTTTGCACGTATGCACGCGTATGTGGTGGGTTTTTTTTGGGGGGGGGGGTGGTAGGAAAGGGAATAACAAAGGAGTTCCTCGGAAATAGGTAAATCCTTCGCAAACACTGTCAAGTTCCTTTTATTGCATTCCAAAGCCTTCTGAATAATGGTATGGATAGCAGTAAGCAGAAAAGATCGTTTTTTTTTATATATACGTCTGGGATAATTAACGCTTAGGCTGAGTGGGACGTTTATTTTCGCCGGCGTCACTTAAGAGATTAAAGTCGTCTTGTAGCTTTAGCATCAAAGTATCGCATTATCAAATTCAATTCATTGTTATTGTATGGAGGGGGGACCGATGAAAATTATGATTGAATATTGGGACGCAAGTATTGAAAGTTTCAGAATCACTGAGGTATGTGATTGACAATAGGGTAAAAAAATATGAAAGTGGCAGATAATCATTGTTAATTGTTCATTATAAACGGCTCAAACATTATGAGTAAAGGTGGTCATACATCACTGGATCAGATTTGTCCAGAGAAGAAAATAATTCATGATGAACTAAAAAATGTGAAGTCACTTTTAATCGGAAACAATATCGTCAAACACATGGATTATAAAGTTCGTGAGAACCGTCGATTCACAATCTCGGAACATTCACAACTATTTCCGAGAATTTTTGAAATATTTTATACGAGATAATGATCGAAATATTTAGCTATTTCGGATAATGATATATTCTCCAATATGACATTATGATCGGAAGTGAAAATACTGGTAATAATTAGCTAGTGCTTCTCAAACTTTCAATATTTGCGACCCAATATTCAGTCATAATTTTTATCGTACTCCTCCCCCCTCCATAAAATAACAATGTATTGAATTCAATATAGTACTTTACTTTGACGCTAAAACTACAATATGACTTTAACCTCTTAAGTACCACCGACGTATATAAACGTTTCGCTCAGCCAATACGTTATTTATTCCAAATGTATATATACTATATATACGTCCTTCTGAAGTATGATCTGTTTTGTGAACTGCTATCTATAAAAATTATTCCGAAAGCTTTGGAATGCCCTAAGAGGGCACCAAAAGGGTTTGCGAAGGATTTACTTATTTTAGAGGATTTGCTAATTTATTCCTTTTCTCCCTCCCCCCATCCCAATACATCACATACTCACGCCTTCGTGGAAAACGGTGGCAAAGGGAAGCGAGTTGCGGAACTTTTAATCAGCAGATTAGGGATTAATTATAAACCGTACAATTTTTCAAAATAAGTGTTACTTATGTATAATATTTGTGGGACTGTGGGGACACTGATAATTATTAAACGTGTTCTCAACTTAGTACTGTTAATTTAATTATAAAATAAGTACATTGAGCAGTACTGATACATTTATAAGTATATTATATCAGTGTAAATGTGTATTTTATTTTTTATTATGTCAGAATGTATTTTGTTTGTTTACTTTCAGTAAAGTAATAATTTTTTTAAAAATTATCTTTTGTTTTCAACTTTTCAATATGTTTGCATTCTTTTTGTAGATTTATTACGCCCCTCTAAGGGGGTACACCCCACAGTTTGAGAAATGCTGAATTAACTAACAGTTTATTCTATTAAACTGACACCAATATCAGCTCTACGCTCCATGGACATGAATGTTCTCACAAAATATCACACAAAACCTTTGAAAACCCCCTGTTTAACACTTTATTTCCTGGAACAACGTGGAAGGGAAAGAGTTTTTGAAAAGAATAATGATTACTGTCTAAGCGTGTGTAAATCAGGTGAATGAATGCTGAGACAAAACTACAATCAATGGAATGGGGTCATATCATTTATCCAAACTGGCCGAATAAAGCCTGAAAAGTTTTGTCAGACAGGAAGGTAATGACGGTAGTGTTTTGGGATAGAAAGATAATCTTGAAAGTTCTTCATGGAACATACTTAAATAACTGCTTCTCAAGTATACTGTATCCCTTTGAAGATATTACGAAGGACCGTCGTCTGTAGACTTTCGGTGTTATGTTTCTTCATGGCAAATATTTCCCTTCTTGGCGAATTTAATAATCTATCCTACAACCTGGACTTATTCATCTGTTCACTCACAAGTGCCTATAAAGACACTGAACTTTTCTGCAGATGAATGTTTTCAAAACACCGAGACAGGTTGAATGCAATCGCAGATGGCTGATATTTATACAGATGAAATGTTTAGTTGGTAAGACGCTTGTGCTTGATACAATTAATTACGCAAACTGTTCACTTAAGATAAATAGTCAAATCGTTTAATAAGGTCTTCATTAACATACAAAAAAAGTAAGACACTTAAATTTTGACATTTAACTATTTTTTCGGGATAAAAATGATAATCTTCGCAATTCGCTGAAAACGCAATTTCTGCTATAGAACTATTCGCCATCCCCTCTAAAATACTCATCGTAGAACCCGTGCTGCCATATATTTTGGAAGAGTAGATTTTAAAAAATATTTGTGCCACACAAGTATCGTCAGAATATTCGTAAAATTGGTTGTTCTATGTAATTTTAAAGTGAGTGGTACTTATAAGTACCGCGCGTCGGTCGATAAAGGGTTAAAGTACCAATTTAATTAATTATATTTAACGAATTAAATTTCCCAAAGTTGAGTATTTTATTTATGTATATCCCTTAATTTTCAATGCAGTGATCCCAAAAAAAATATTGCATGAAAAAATTTGTACTAAATCATAATGCGGTAGATAATAGTTTAAAGTCAAAAAATATTGATAAAAATTATGCCTGTTTTTGCATGGTCAGAATACAATAATGCATATGAACGTAACTTAACGTATGAATAAGATTTAAAGATTTACCTGTTTCACGTCATCATCTTCTATTGTATGAGTAGACGAGCATAAGGAATGCGCCTAAAAATAATTATTAACTTTAGAATTGCATCTGTTGTGTTTAAAATAAAATTTATTTTAACTGTAAAATAAATCATAAAAATATGCTAAATATTTATAAAAATAAAATATACACATACATTTTCACTGCAAACCGTATAGCAGAGGAAGACAATAAAACCCTGGAATAAAAAAAAAGTGATTTCAGAAATTATCTTATAGCGACTAGTTTAATATTTACATCTGTGTTTTTACAATTAAAAAATATTTTTAGGTAAAATGATTATTTATTTTGCACATCTAATTTTATAATTTTTTAAAGATTTCCATTCAAAAATTATTTAAATTTAATATTCAATGAAGAGTTAAAAAAATTTAGTAACAATGTTGTAAAATGTTTGAAAATTTTAGAAAAAATTTTCAATTTGAATTGGAAAAGAAGCGATAAACAAATGAAAAAAAAATATTTAAAAAAAAAATTCCCAAATTATTCAAATAGGGATGTACTTCAATATATATTATTTGTTCTAAATTTTTCTAAACAGCAAAAAACAATTTGAAAATACTTTACACAATTATAAGCACTGTGTTAACACTGTGAAAATGCTAAAACCTTGTATTTGATAGAATATATGTATACGCGCGATATATTTAATTAAATACTATTGTATTCACTCATATCTCTAATGCATAATTCTACATAAGATCACAAAGTGCATCCATAAATAATTACAGATTTTGATGTATTTCTCATTCAATTTAGGACGAATTTGCGAGAACATTTTAAAAACCAGCGAGAAAGGTATTTTTAATTTCTGTTCAAAACAGGGAATATTTGATGCAAAATTCAGTAATCTTCTTAAAACTAGTTTGTTAGTTCAAGTCTTATTATTGTTTAACTCTTTGAATTATTGGCCTTAATTCAGCGCTAATATAACATTAGGTTTTACATTTTTTATGAACATGAAACCCAAAATATTTGTGAAAAATAAGTTTAAAGTAAATTTTTGAAAAGTTCGTGGAAGTTATATACATAACTATCTTATTTTATAATTTTACGATTAATTTAGTATTATATCACAAATAGGTCAGATAATTACATAACAGTAAATTTCATTTTTTCATACATAGAAGGGGGGGAAACCGCGTATTGAGAGACAAAAAATCTTAATGCAGCCTTCTTTTTTAGTATAATTTAGTGTTAGGCAGGCTCAAAATAATCTCAATAATGTATATTTTTGATAAAATGTTTACTCTTACGTAAAACCAAGAGACGGAATGATTGGTAATGTATGTACGCATTTGAAATGAAAAAGACTTCTATCTTTTATTAGTTCTTTTTTTAATTATTTGTTTTAAAAAGTAAAACTTAAAAAAACAAAATAGTTGATTACATAGTGTAATGTGTGGAAACTCACCAAAACACCTGAACTTGATGAGAAAGCATATTTATACAGTTCATCATCGAAGTTAATGTACATTATACTAGAGACAGAGACTAGGAGTAGGAACAGAATTATTACTAAAGATCTGTTGAGCAATCGAGACCTGAAAAAAGAGAAAACATATTTTTAGATTTTGATGTATGTTTTAAATACATATTTAAAAAAATTTTACATTTAATGAAAATGTGTATGTTAGTGTGACCTTTCACGGTTTTCTATTTCACAAGATACAATATGTAATTCCATTAGAGGTCTTATAACCAATTGACGACTTAGAACATGGTAGCTTAGTCTATTAAATGACGATTCTGGATGACCAAGGTACTTGGATATGAGGCAAAACCGTTTTGCTGTATGGCCCGAATTGTCTCAAAGCATAAATATCCGTTATCCATGTGCTACAGCCCCTTCCCTACCGTGTGTAGCTAATTCCAATACCTTCTGATGTTTGTCTTAGATTGGGCTAAGGTAACAATGCGACTTTAAGGCATCTACCTTTAATTCTACAACATTGGCTCCATGATATAAACTGCTGTCGTACTCTATCAGCATAACCACCTGCAGGATTTAAATCATCTATGAATCATGATTCATTCTAAGAAACCATGGCAATAGGATTTGTATAGGATCAGTGGATAGGATTCATACACACATTTGTATTACAGCGGCATATAACCATTACCCCTTTTAATGAAAATTGCTATATGTTACGATTACAAATCGCATCTAATCCTTCTGAGTACAACTGTAACAGTTCAATTATATGATATTTATATCATGTAATCGGTTGTGGTATCCTTCATATACCGCTTTTCAAGTGTCATCTTTTCCAAGATAATGCCAAGCCTTGTCATGGGAACCATGGTAAATTAGTGGTTATAGCAGTGTTTCTCGAACTTGAAATTCTTGCGACCCAGTATTCAATCATAATTTTTCTCGCGTCCCTCTCCGTACAATAACAATGTATTGAGTTCCATAATACTATACTTTTACGCTAAGGCTACAATACTACTTTAACCTCTCAAATACCGCCGACGTGTATTAATATCTCGTTCAGCTAAAGCCTTAATTGTCCCAGACGTATATATATATATATGTCTTTCCGAAGTACGATCTTTTCTGTGCACTGCTATTCATAAAATTATTTCTAAGGCTTCGCAATGCATTAAAAGGACTTTGGCAGTGTTTGCGAAGGGTTTACTTATTTCAAAATATTTGCTTATATATTCCTTTTCTCTCTCCCAATACATCAGTGTTTCTCAAACTTTCAATACTTGCGACCCAATTTTCAATCAGAGCTTACGTCGCTCCCCCCTCCATTCAAAAACAATGTATTGATTTCAAAATTAAAGTACTAAAAGCTACATGCTAAGGCTACAACATGATTTTAATTATAAACCGTACAAATTATTAAGAACAGTATTAAATTTTGTGTATTATTCTGTATATGACAAGCCCATGGGAGTCACTAATAATTATTAATCTTGGTCTTAACTTAGTATTGATAAATTAATTATCAAACACATGATGCAGTGCTAATGCATTTAAAAGAATATTATATCAATGTAAATGTGTACTTTACTTTTTTATTTGTCAGAATGCATTTTGCTTTGCTTCCTTTCAGTAAATTTGTAAATTTTTTAATCTTTTTTTTTTTTGATTTTTTGATATGCTCGCGTCCCCTTGTAAGGTTATCCCACCCCCAAGGGGGGCGTGCCCCACAGTTTGAGAAACTACGATACATCAAATACACGCGCCTACGTGTAAAACGTTGGCATCGGGGAGCGAATCAAGTAACTTTTAATGAGAAGTTAAGGGATTAATTATAAAGCGTACAAATTATCAAGATGAGTGTTAATTTTTGTTTATAATTTTATACATTACGAGCCCATAGAGTTACTGGTAATTATTAAGTTTGTTCTTAACTTACTATATTTAAATTAACTATCAAATGCATTATGCGGTACTGATACATTTATAAGTGTATTGTATTAGTGTAATTGTGAATTTTATTTTTTATTATGTCATAATGTATTTTGTTTTTTTACGTTCAGTAAATCAATATTTTTTTAAAAATAATTTTTTGCTTTCGAATTTTCAACATGCTTGTGCTCCCTCGTAGAGCTATCACGCCATCTTAGGGGGCACGCCCCATAGTTTGAGATACGCTGGGTTATGATCATGAATTCATGACCGTGTGTCATTAGTTCGAGCCTAATGCCACTGAATACCTATCGCATATCGTCCCCGTCTTTTGATCGAAGCCCGAAATTATAAGGTTTATTGCCAATAGCCCTTGTTATACTTTATTGTGTGATGCTTTTAAACAATCACGATCTTATGCCAGACTCTGTACGATTAGATATATATCAGAAACTTCTAGGTTTTTGATAATCTTCTTCGTCCAGTAAAGTCATCAGAATTTTGCAAGTTAAACATATAGGGAGGGTGGTCCAAAATGCATCATTTGATTTTTATTACATTTTTTTATCGACAAATGCACAAGTATACTTCACCATTTATTACTGGAGAGTTACTGGTAATTAATAAACTTATTCTTAACTTAGTATTGTTAAATTAATTATAAAATACATTGTGTATTATACTGATACATTTGTAAGCGTAAATTAATCATGTTTTTAAAATAATCTTCTATTTTCTACTTTTCAATATGATCGCGCCACCCTTGCATAGTGGTTACGCCCCCCATAGTTTGAGAAACGCTGTGTTAGTTTGAAGAGTGGAGAGGCAAACTCAGAGGTTGCCCTTGTCATTTAACCGAGGAATTACAAGACTTATCAGCAATAGCATCAGTAGCTTCAAAGTATGACGGTCACAAACACTTCAGTCACTTAGTCACTCAATTTTCACATTCATTACTTTATCTATGAGTAAGCTTTGAGTTGATTTAATTGTAATAAAAAATAATTTCGCCATTGTTATTCGTTCTTTTTCATGAAAGAGTGCTGAACTTATCACATTTAATTGAAATTAAATAATTCGAAATGATTACTTGAAAATTAAAAACTTTGTGAATACCTGTTAACACTCTTGGAATGTTTGCTTGTTTCGAGTTTCTTGTGCACTTTGAGCTCGGATTTTACCGTCGTCACCAGCATTATTTGAAGCTGAGGATAAAAAAATAAAGATAAATAAATAGTATTATAATATGTAAAATAATGTTTTGTAACTGTTTTCGCCCAGTTTATTATAATCAAATATTTTTAAAACTTTTTACTATACTTTAAGGAATAAATAAATATTTTTCTATGCGTTACTAAAAAATTATGTATTTTTACTATAAATCTCATATTTTAATTTAAATTAATCTTTTTCAATTTCTACTCTTAGTTCACACTGTCCCTATATTTATTTTTTTATTCATATATCTTCTTCAAATATTCAATCCTTAATAAAATACTTTATATTCATCGACTTAAGTTCAAATACATTTTTTTAAACTTATAGTTAATGACACTTGATGTTAATACAGAAGGCGCCACCAAAGCAGGAATTGATTTTAAAATGTTTTTTTTAATATTACTTGCTTTTTTTTTAGTTCATTATTGCAATAAATGCATGCAGAAGATACATTTTTACGTCAAAAAAAAAATTTTTTTTATTTCAATATTACAGGAATATTTACTCAACTGCTGCTACATTTCATAATTAAACCTCTCGGTTCGCATAAATTCACGAATTTATAGACTTAAGAAATGTTGCTGTATTTTAAGGCAAAACTATTTTTATAGTTTTGTTACAACAATATTTTATTTCTTTTTTAAATAATGAAATGTCAATAAGTTCAATTTTGAAGTTTCAGGCCTTTTTGAAGTTTTTTTATTCACTGAATTTCACTTTTTATATCAATAAAATGGTTAGCTTAAATTGCTTTTCAATTCCTTTATATTTTGTTTCTGTAAATGTTTTAAGAAACTAGAGATAAATATTATGAAAAAAGAAATTATTTTTTAATATTAAAATTACAATTTGATGAATTTACAGTTTTATCTATATTTCGATTTCAGATGTCCAGGAACAAGTGTTATTCTAAACCTGTGCTGCATTATTCTACGTAAGAAGCATTGATTACTGTAAAGTTCGGTTTATAACGCGTATTTTTAACGCAAAAAACAAGTAATATATAAAAAGAAATTAAGTCAATTCCTACTTAGATCAACAAAGAAAAATTTTATTTTAGCTACTTTTTATTAAATAGTTACAATTGATATAAATATGTATATACATAGGACAGAATTACAACATTAAGTGGTCATTCATTTTTATTAATTATCATTAAAGTATCGCATTGTCATCCAAAACAATCGTGTATATAAATTTCATTTCAACTGAATATTTTAACGCGTGAGAATAAACTTTTTCAAGTTTTGACACAAGTCGCCAAAAGGGTCGCTAATTCGGCAAAAATGATACCAACGTGGTTGTATTTGTAATTCTTTAAATAATTAGTTTTAATCAATTAATTTTTATTAAATATTTTTATATTATTGTATTGTCATCCAAAATAAACCTGTATATAAAATTTCAGCTCAATGGAGTGCTTTAAAATGTATTTTATTAACGATTGAAAATTCCACCCAGATAAATAAATAAATATATAAATAAATATATAGAGATTGTGAGCTAATAGTGGGAATTGAATAAGCTCAAAACTTATGGCTGTGCGTTATATACCAGGTGTAAAAACGAGAACTTTAAAAATAAAAAGATGAGCATAGAAAAAAATTTGACTTCTACATACTTTAGCGAAAGACTGTTTATTTAAAAGAAATGACATTCCTTATGAACTAAAAGGGTTGTTGTTCTAGAAGTATACTTTTTTTTCCCTAAAACTTGGAATAATATATCGAATAAATTACTTCAAAACATAACTTTGTGAACTTGCATTTCAGAATTGTTCGTAAAAAAGAGTATGTGCGTTATACGGCACAAACAGACCAAAAAATTAACTTGAAAGTATAGTTGGGCCTTATACGGTGGTGCGCGTTATATGCAGGATTGTACGCAGTGGCGTAGCTACCAATGGGCTAGGCGGTGCCGTGCACCAGGGCCCTCAAGCTTATGGGGGCTCTCAGATCCTGACCACCAAGCAAGCCGAACTTGCGATAATTTCTCCCACATTTAAGGTATAAATATAAAAGGTTGCAACGTAACTCTAATTCGGGTAACTAACTCAGTTGAAAAAGTAATTTCGAAAGTGTAGAGAATTCCTCTAAATTCTTTTCATTGCTTGTATAATGTTGCGAACTTTGCTTGTTGAAAAGTTTATATTATTTTTCAATTTTTTCATTTTCTGTTATTTGAAAGTAAACTTCACACAAGTTCCATTAAAAATCTTATATTACATCTTAAAAAACCTTCATAGGAAACTATTTCTTCTTGGTCATTTTATTTTTTAATAACAATATGATTTAATAAGCTATTTTTCTCTTTCAGAGTATTTCGCAGTCTACTCGTATCTGCAATAGACTGATGTAATTTTGCCCCACCGACACCTCCTTTGTTCTTTCACACAGTTGTTTTTTTTAAATATTTATAATAGTATTGTATTATTTTCTCATATACACATACAAGTAGTATGTAGCTTTGTTTTCTTATGTTCTGAAGAGCACGTTAAAGGGCTTACGATAAAGTAGCTTTGTATATTTAAAATACCAATATATTTTTACTTTTTTACTTGATAAAGCCTAACCAAGATAAGACCCTCCCTTTTTTTGCACCAGGGTCTTTGGATACTAAGCTACGCCACTGATTTTATGGTACAAAAAAAAACAAGCGTAATGCAGAATATTTTTTTTAAAAAATTAAATGCATTATAACACATTTTGAGTACATACGTGAAAAAAATATTCACGTATATTTCGAACCAGAAACTGAGTTTTAATTAGATAAATAATTTAGTTTTTATCTGTAAAATTAACAGAGAATATAGTAATGTGTCACGATGTTTTCACAAATATTACCATTCTAAAATATGAAGAAAAAGCAAACTCACCACAGTGATGATAATAACAGATATGGAATAAGCATAAAAATAATTTGTTTGCATTTGAATCCACCAACTGTAACAGAAGATAACAAAAAAAGCATAAGTTTTCAAAACTCGATATAGTTTTTTTAAATCTAATAATGTGCTGAAAAATTACCTGTTCAATCTGAAGCCCATAGGTACTTGAGCTGCTAGGGTAGCACCAACCACAATCATCGGGATAGCTGCAAAAATATTTCGTTTAAGTTTTAATTACGTTAATTATACATGAGTCTGTTAACTTTCAACATTCTATTTGCTATATCACATACAGTTTCCACACAAAGAATATAGGAACACGGAAAATCACCATTTTCTTTATGAAAACTATTAGCAGACTCGTTTGAAATGAATTAATTAGCTCACTTTTTAGTTTTGCACATGACAACATTGTAAACTTGCTGCTAGGAGCTATACAACAATTGAGAGAAATATTTTAATGTGGATGATTTTGTTCTGAACATACAGATGTCCATGTAACATTCAGTTGATTCTAGAATTCTTGCGGTAAGTGTAAGATCAAATTATTTTATGCCTCTCAATAATGGGACAATGTTCTTGCTTCAACTCCATTTTCTCTTCTGTCTAAAATTTATTCTACGCTAAACAACTTAAAGTAAGTCAGTGAAAAGTCGTCTGCTGTGTTAAAATACTTTGTATTTTCAAATTAAACCGTTATTTTTTTTATAACTTCTCGTCTGTACGTATCTCAAAAATTTCAGAGTGTTTTGTTTCATCCACACGCCATAGGAACACAATAACATCAAAAACTCAATTTATTTTGTCTCCCATGGTGTTTATTATAGTTGCTTGCATTACCAATAATATTGTGGATTCTGACAGCGTATTTGGCCAATGTCCCCCTCCCCAAAAAAAGGCGCGGTCTGTAGTTTATATACCAATAGACATAGGGAAACTTAAAACAATTTTTCCTTTCATATTTCCTTCATGTTATCATATTAATGTATTTTGATTTTGAAAAAATTAAAGGAAAGAGTTTTGGGACATATAATGGTTTAAAATATTTCTTGAATTTCTACGGATATTTTTTGATTATCTATTAATCGTAAATAATATTCTAATTTAAGAACACAAAAAGAAACTGAATAATTTTAAAATTACTAACCCCAGCCCATAGTGGCCAGTTTCAGTTCGGGATATCGCACTCCTTTCATATCCACAAATTCCATGTAGACTGTGAGACCCACGCAAAGCTGCATTGAGAAAGCAGCCAATAGGAAGAACTGGATGAGTGAAATTACATAGGGATAGTACTCCTGCAAGAAAAGACACCAAAGAAAATTATAACTTAAGGAACCGAAAAAAAAGGTGTATGAGAGCTTAAAAACAGCTTGGAGAAATTTATACATGGTATGTGACTCAAAAAGTAACTAAGACTTCCTAACCAAGCAATTTCTTGTTCCAGTGACTCAATGCGTTCACTGTCCATGCGTACTTACACGTACAAGATGTGGCACAAGTAAGAAACGAGACTAAGTGTATAGCAAGAAAAAAGAGTGAAGTTTGCCACAACTGTTTTGATGACGTCATCCCACATCTCTCCTCTATCCATGTGGCCAGTTTCGTCTAAGCCGATGGAGCCAGTTCGAAGTACTGGGTCATTGAGTGAACACGTGCAACTGCATTCTGCCCGAAAATGTCGAATCAACATAAGTTTCTTGTGAAGAAATCAGCCACAAAAATATTTCAAATATTAACCGAGGCTTATGGAAAAGAAACTTTGTCTCATGCATTTTTTTTTTTGAATGGCATAAGCAGTTTTGAAGGAGAAAGGGTCAGTGTGGACGATGATGAACGTGCTAGGCGTCCAAGATCACCGATTACAAATCAAAACATTGCCAAAATTCGTGATAAGAGTGGGTTTCCACTTACATTAGTAGTCAGACTGTTAATCAACACAACTACAGTGAAGTACTAAAAAGACTTCGTGAAAAAATTAGGAAAAAAAAAAGGCCAGAGTTGGGGAGTGATAGATTGTTGTTGCCCCAAGACAATACACCAGCTCACACGGTCCTATTTTTTATGCAGTTTCTGACTATCAAAAACATTACTGTGATGGGACACCCCTCTAAATCACTAAATTTGGCCTCATGCGACTTTTTTTTAATTTTCTACAATTAAATATTTCTTAAAGGGAATTCATTTTACCTCAGTTGAAGAGGTTCGGGCAAAAACGGAAAATCTCTCGTAACGGGCCTTCCAAAAACCTCATTCCAGAACTGTTACCAGCAATGACAGCACCGAATGCGGAAATGTGTGAATGCTGAACGGAACTACTTTGAAGGTAATACCGTCACGGAGAACTAGTTTTGTACGTACAATGATTTATTGGACAAGTCTCGGATGTTGTTTTCTTTTTACTTTTTTTTGTATCACACCTTGTATATTTGCGTAAAAAAAAATGTTTGTAATGGTGTATTTTATTACTCTTTAAAGTTTGTTCTTTGAGTTATAATTCGTATTGTTTTCAGTTATTTTTCTGACTAAAATTTACTTAAAATAAATTATAAATATTTTTGCTCATAAATCATATTTTACCATGGATAGAAAACTTAAATTTAAGTAACGATTTATCCCGTGTCAAAACATTCAATATTGCTTAACTTGTGCATCATCTTTACAATATATTGAGTTTCATTGATATGATTTTCTTCACAGTTGTACCTTTGAAGGGTGATTGATAAGATCTTCACAAAAGTATAAAATAAGTTTACGATAAGATAAAATAGTAACAGAGGTATCATAATGAAGAAATGTATTATTCTTACATATTGTATGCTCATTTCTCATTATTTTCATTTCTCATTTCACTCATTTTGTCACCACTAACAGCTACACCAGGGGTCGACAACCTATAGCACGCGTGCCACATGTGGCTCGCGGTACAATTCTCTGTGGCACACTGCACTACTCTACAAATTTGTCAATTTTTCAGTAGATTGAAATTGATAAATTTGTAATGAACCTTATTTGACAAACATCTTTAAAGCCATGGACTTTTACGGAATTACGAAAACAGCTTTTATTTACAGCTTTTTTGTAAATGATTTGATATCATTGCTAGAGAAATTTAATTGTTTGAAGAGAAAAAATTTCATATATGCTACTTTCCGCTCAATGAATTTAAGTGAAAAAAAAATCTACCCTCGTATGAAAAATATTTCGAGTCCGCAAAGAAATTGTTTAACAACTGATGCTCAGGTTCGAGTCAAACTGAAAGTCACAAATTATACCCCTGATTTTGTTATATGAAAGTAGAATCGATGCAATCACTAATTTTGCCTTAAAATTTTTATTTCTTTTTATTTCAGTATAATGAAAGGAAATACATATATTTTGTGTTGTCTACTTCTTATTTTAATAAATATGTTTAAAAAGACATATTATACATAAAATTTTAATTTTTTAAGATTTTTGCTTAAGAAATATATATTTTTTTTGCTATTTATATTTATATTAAGAAATATCTTTAAATGATGCCAAATTAATATATAATAAAACTGTTAAAAATATCTATATTATTGATCTCTATTCTCTAACTCTGCATACATTATTGCGGGAATCGAAATGTTTCAAAAGTGTCCTACTGTGTAGCACGTTCAATCATGTTGTTAGAATGGTAAGGCACGCAACAGCTAAAAAGTTGCCGACCCCTGAGCTACACATTTGTTCAATCGTTGAATCCATTTCTTCATTCAGTCAATGAAGAAAGATTCTGGTTGGCTGTGTATCCATTGGTGTACGGCTGCCTGAAATTTGGTATCCTGGATTCACCATTATGACCAAGAAAACAAGAGGCAATCCATGAAATATCATCATCCTGATTCTCCGAGTGTTAAGAAATTCAAAACTTTAATGTCAGCAACAAACGTCACACTCACCCTCTTTCGAGATCGCTAGTGGTTTGCTTTACACGTAATTTCTAACTAAAGGATTGACGGTGAATTCCGACAGGTACAGTGCAATATTACGATCCCTCAAGCAAAGCATCCGCAGAATCAGACCAGAAAGAAACGTCTTTCTTTTGCATCACGACAATGCAAAACCGCATTGCAATGCACGAACACAGGACTTCATGGGAAAACTGAAACTCACAGCGGTTCCACAATCATCTTACAGCCCAGATTTGGCACCGTCGGACTTTTGGTTGTTCCCAAAATTGAGGGAGACGTTGAAAGTTCAACGTTTTTCAAAGGATACCGTTCAGGCAGCCATGCGCAAACCAGACAGCAACCAACCAGAATCATTCTTCAAGGACGACATAAAGAAATGGATAGAACAATTGAACAAATCTGTAGCTGTTAGTGGTAACTATGTGAAGAAATGAGTTTACAATGTGTAAGAGTAATAAGTTTCTTTCATTCTGATCAATCTGTTATTATTTTACATTGTCGGAAACTTATTTTATACAATTGGGGACATTACTTATCAATCACACCCCGTATATAGTACAAGTAATTATGTATGTATATGTATAATACTAAGGTAGAGCAATACTAACATTAATACATTCTCTGTTAATTTAAAATTTAAAAATAGTTCTATCAATGTATATGTCTATTTTTATCAATGAGAAACATAATTTTTAAAAATTGTTTAATTCAAAACTTGACCATCAGTTTTAACAGTGTTTTTTTTAGGTATTAAGAAAATAAACAGAGCAATGTTGCAACATGTCTTCACAGTAATAACTATTATTATATTAAAGTCCTAAGTTTACCAGAAGACCGTAACAAACAGAGCACATGTCTGATTTGTAAATTAAAATACTTTGCTATTTATTCTGATAGATTGTAAAACAAGTAATTAAAAACACCTAGGTAATACATTTTTGAATTCACACTAAATTAGACAGCCTAGTTACATATATAATGTTGATTTTCCAATAATGTACTTATAAAAATGCAGTTTGATATTACAGTAATACTTCAAAAAATACCAAGTACATTTGTGGATAGAATATTAAAATAAAATTTTGGAAACTTCGCATCACGTATTATGTTTAAAATACTTTATTTGCTTAAAATACCTGACAACAAATCATATACCCTTATAAATTCAATTTTGAATTCTCGCAATCTTTACTCTTATTCTTATATAATATGAAGAAAGCCTGGCTTATGGTAGTTTTAGAGTCGTTCAGGCAATTCCCTTTTATCGAAGACCGTATTTTAGTTGATGGTTAAGGGAAATGTTTCGGAAAGTTTGCGATTTAACTTTTAGACTTATCTTTTCTAGAGGATTTTTAGAAAGATATTACTGCGAAAACCCCCTAAGCAAACTATGTTTGGCTTAGTATATCGTAATATATATTGAATGAGAAATAGATGTTCCATCGTATATTACAGCGCTGAGCATATTTTCTTGAAGATATCACGTTTTGCTTTTGTTTTTAAGGCAGTAGAAAATGTTAAAAGTTATCGAGCAATTTTTGGCATATTATTTTATTTGCAGAGCACTTATTGCTTAACGTATTCGAGCAGATATTTGAACTTTATCCAGCATTAAAATATTGCATGATTTTTTTTATATGAGACATTTTTAAATATAAAAAAAATCTTATTATTATCCTGTATATAACTATTTTTAGCTAGTATTTATGTAAAAATAACTCATTCATGTGTTTAAAATATAGTTAATATATCTACCTACATTTATGAATCAATGTTTATCTGAAATTCCTTTTTTTTCTTTTATCTTTGACTTTTTTTGTGAAGAAAAAAATCAAGCATACGGAAAGAAAAAATTTAATATTATAAAGAACGAGGAAGATCTGTGCTATAAAAATGGTAATTTTTAAATATCTGGCATTAAGCATTATTTTAATAAAACAAAAATCAAAACTTTAGGAAGATTGTACTTGTTTGTCAAAGTTATGTTACTTAAATCCTTATTCCTCAAAAATTTACTAGCGTATTTCTTCCACACATATTTTGTATACAAGTTATTTAAAGTATGGTAAAAGTAACAAACTACGGAATTAGCTCTAAAATCAGTAGATTTTTATTATTATTATTTTTAACAGTTTTTTGTTACGAACACCATGCCTTTTTTGTCAAATTTTCGAAAAGATAATGTGCAATGAGCCATAACTTTTTGGTAATTATAAATAGATTTTTAAGTTTAGTTCATTGCTTTTTTTTAAATGTGTTAAGTATGTAGTGTAAAAAATAACTTAAATATATATGGATTTGAATTCTCTCCATGTTTTTAAACCCCATATAATTTGCAACAATTTTTTTAAGATACCTCATTTTAATAAATTTAAATTATCGTATAATTTCCTGATTAATGTTTTTTTATTAATTTAATTCATAAGGAACATGTCTGCAAAATTTTAAGTCTGTAGGTTTAATAGTTCTGATGAAATCGTGTTGAATGAGTGAGTCGCTTTTCTTCTTTATATATATGTTATCGTTAAAGTGTATAATTCAGTTGGTTCTTAGAATAACTAGGTATTTCATGAATTAACTAGACAAATCAGTTAAAGTGTATAATAGATGAAATATTTCATACTTTATCCAGTTATTCTATGTAATAACTAATGATAGACAGTTAAAGTGAAAAACAAACACAATTTCAAAGTTTTTTTTACAAATTAATTCATCATAAATAGCTAAAACATCTAAAAAAATATTTTTTATTAATGATTAATTGATGAATAATAAGGAAAAGCAGATGATAAATAATTTACTATTGTTCATAATATTAGTTAAACACAAAGGGGAAAAATAATATGTTGAAGAAATAGTTATATTCAAATATTATCAAAAAAATGCATGCCGGGAAAAAAACTGTTTCTTCAGAAAAACACTGAGTTTAAACTTTTCAAAGAAAACTGTCAGTGAATATTAATTTAAATTTTATGAAATGCCTTCTTTTTTAGTACTTTCCATTTTTTGCATTAGAGCAAGAGTTGCTGAGGTGATACTTTGAATTGCATTCAAAACTGATTAAAAGTAGCTAGAACCGGTTCAAAGAACTTTCGAGTGCCGTATTTCATACTTTAACGATCATGTAATCGTTATTCTATAGAATACCTTGGTAAATCGTAGAATTTAATAATTTTATATACTTTGTCTTGTAATTTCATGACTGTCTTAACTTGTCTAGTTATTTCTTGAAATACCTAGTTATTCTATGAAATAACGGATTTCACACTTTAACGGTAACATATACATACACTGAGAGACAAATCTAGTAAAGCTGAATAGTTATAGGGAATAGAACAGAAATAGTTCAATTTCTCTAGCATCTTCGCCGAACTTAATAACTTCTCTGCTACTTCTCCGTACTGAACATCATTCTCTAAGACCATGTTTCAGTCTGGCAAAAGTATTTAGTGGTGTCCGCTTACATACGGAACTTTACTACCAAGTTCAAAAAGCTAATGAAAACCTGATTTTGCAAGGTCCATAGCTCTTGAAGCTCTTAGTCATAAACCTTGTGATGATTTTCAAATTTATTCTGATGAATTTATTCAACAATGATCAAGGCGATACTGGCAGGGGCATCTATATGAAGACATATGCTTCTGCTCTCAGTTTCAAACACAGAAATTCAAACTCTTGTTCTGTTTTCATCTCAGAAGTAACTGCTATTGAAAATGATTTTAACTATGACGACAGTCTTGTGGAACCTTATTTTAAAAGCATTTGGATATTGGCTGATAACCGTTCCTCTATCCAACATTTAAGGAACTGGAAGAAAGTTGGTGACAGGGTTGGAATATTTATCTTAAGATTTATTAACAAATTATCTGCAAGCATTGAATTCCCTATTCGATGGATTCCGTCCCCTGACGGAATTATTGGTAACGAGATAGAAAATTCACTGGAAAAAGCTGAGTATTTGTACACTCCCCTGCCTGATATACCTTCTGCTTTCAGCGAGGTGTTATAAGATTGGAAGAAAAAGCAAAGAAATCTTTAAAAAGCTCCTTCTGAACAACTCTGGCACCCACGAAATGTCCCTGGCGGTGCCCTACTCTTTGAAGGTCACAGATGCCATCAGACTACCTATCTCTATTTGCCAGTTGACACTTGAAATATTTCACCTTTGAACAGGGGCTGAAAGTTTTTAAGATCTGTATGAAGTGTGATGTTGCTCAGGCATCACCAGAACACATTTAACAGTGCTTAAATTTTAACTTGGATGTGTGAGGTGTTCTTAAAACCTCTTTCATTCTTGGATGTCTTGGAAGTATACAGATTGATGGAGCTGATCTAGTCTTTGACAACTTGATTCCTAGTCAACTAAGGATTAGAAACAACAGCATAACATTGTTATAATTTATAATTAACCTAGATATGTATTCACATATATATAGGTGTATTTTACTTTATAAACTTAACTTTTACAGAAAATCTTATACGTTATTTTACATTTTTACCAGTCAGTAAGCTAGGATGTGTACGGAAAAATATTCCTTACTCATTTACCTTTGTCAGTGATTCGTGGAGAGCTTTAAGTATAGTTGCATAAGCTCCAATCAAGGCAATGCACACCTGAATTTTCAAGGCAGTAATAGCTCCACTAATTTTTCTGAAAATGAGAAAAATACAATCGTAATGCATTAAACTAAATCATAAATTCAATTATTTATAATGAGTAAATTTATAATAAATTATTATTTCAGCGTTGATTTTGTGAGGTACTAGTCTTCAAAGATTCTTGCATCGACTATCAATACAGTAATACCTCGACTTACGCAACCTCGACCTTCACGAGTCCGGAGTTCCGCCATTTTTAAATCTCATAAATTCGTCTTTTGTTTCATTAAAAAATGGTAAATTGAGGATGGTGCATACATTTAGAAGTGGATATTAAGGACGTTCAAGAACTGCTGGATTCCTAAAATCAGGAGCTGACAATGGATGAGCTCATAGAAATGCTTGAGCAAGAGCAAGACATTGAAGAACTTGAGTCTTTAGTTGTATCAGAAGATCGAATGACTGTTGGGTATTTGACAGAGGGTCTCAGTTTAATGAAAACAAGGGTTAAAAATTTTAGAAAACACAGACTCCGACCATGGGCATATTTTTCCAACAAAACATGGAATAAAAAATTTCTTTGCATGTTATGAGGAAATTTTGCGGAAGAAAAAATCTTTGAGCAAGCAGACTACTTAGTTAGATTTTACGCAACCTTCTACATGAAAATAGCCTCGATTTGCAATTTTTTTAAAGGTATCCGACTACGTTCGGAACCGGGATTATAAAAAAGCGTATAAATGGATAATTTTTATGATATTTAGTGTCACTTAGATTAGAATAGATGTATAAAATTGTGTTAAGGACATTTTGACAAAAAAAGTTATTTAAATACAATATTTCGGCAAAAAATTAACTTAGAATAACCTTCTTTTCAAAATGTTCTCCTTTTGTGAAAAATGCTTCTATTATAATAATATTTTGCCTGTATATAGCTCACACTTCTCTACAGAGGCTCATCTACGGTTTTTGAAAAATTCACATTATTTTCAGAGTTACAACCAATGGAAATAATTATCGGCGTTCTTAACATAACATTTCTTAAAACATAGATAAACCCACTTCGAAGTTATATATTTCAAAAATTCTAGTTGAGCCTCTTTACAGAGGTCTGAGCTATATACAGGCAAAATATTATTATAATAAAAGCATTTTTTACAAAAGGAGAACATTTTGAAAATGGGTCGTTCTATTTTCATGTTTTGTCAAAATATGGTACTTAAATAATTTTTTTTATTGTAATACTATTCTTAAAACATTTTTCTATACGTTTTCTAATCTAAGTGGCACTAAATATCATAAATATTATCCATTTATACGCTTTAGCAAAATCATGGTTCCGAACGTAATCGGATACCTTAAGTTATCTAAGATTTTATAAAACATTTTTTTTTCGTCTCTGGCCCTAACCAAAAATAACACATGCATTTATGTACGAAATTATACTCTGACTTACAAGAAATCCACTGACGTGGTTATCACTCAGTCCTACCTATCGCGTAAGTTCGGGATATTACTAGACTGAACTATTCATGATTACAAAGGATTGGCTTATTGGTAGTTCATCATGAATGTTAAAGCGATCTTGTGTTTGAATTATTGCAACGGATTTTGTGCACTTCTGCCACTTCATATATTTGAAAATGTATGCCTGTAGCTGTAATGTTACGAGTAATTAAAACGGTATCCCCCCGGCGGTACTTTGCAATTAGTGAGGGCTTCAAATTTAGTTCTAAAAAATTTTAGATCAACAATTCCTCAGAATCCATTCCAATATTATATAATGAGTCATTTCATTTATGTGCAAGGAATTTAAGAACTTCAAATGTTTTTACTCTAAGAACCCAAAACTTGTGTCGCTGCAGGAAATCAGGATTTCAAATATATTTGTTTCTCGGGTGCGTGCAAAACAATTAATTATTTTAAACAGTTATAGACGTATAAAATTCACTTACCTCCATAATACAAGTAGAATGAAAAATGTGAGAAAAACAAAAAAGGCACAAAGAGCGCAACCAATTCCTGCAATAACTTCAAAACCATCTTGAAATTGAAGCTCATCCTATAAAATAATTTTCCCAATTTAACTTGTTAATTTGAAGTACTGAAACACACATGTTTTTACAACATTTACGCTATTTATATAGTTAAAGACTCTTAGCTACACACATACATAAACGCACACATTTAGTCATGTGCAAGAGTATAACATCAGTAACCAATTTTTGGTATTTGAAAACTTCGAATGATTTTCACATGTTGATTGCATCACACTCATTCTACTGCTATACATAAACATGCCCACTTTGATTGTCAGTTAATTATTAGATTTTTAACATCAGATTTGTAGTTGACTCTGCTACTGCGTAGTTATTGTAGTTGGGTAAAAAATCTTAACTTATATACACTGTTGCAGAAAACGGCAGAAATAGGGAGCCTATTTAAATGGAAGGTTAAAATTTTTTATTTGTGGTTACAATTAAGTTCATATATAGTGTACGGACCTGTATAGAATTGGAATTTATGAACATGAGTGGAATTTCACTATAAATGTGAACAAGACAGACGTCCATCAAATTGTCAGTAAGTGTAACATTTGGGAAACTTTCCAGACCTTAAAACTGTTGACCAAGAAAAACAAGTTCACGTGCTGCGTAACTGAAAATAAGGATGGCTATATGATCTCCAGCAACTTTTTAATGTACAATTTGACTGAATCTGGCTGTAAAGGATACCAAAAAATGTCAATCTGAATATTATTTCAATTTGAATACAAATTTTTGCTTTTTATTATCCTATATACCTGCAGGAAACCTCGATTTAATCCAAGTATGGAAAAGAAATAAGACGGTACCAGCATTGAACCAAACAACAGATGAATATAGTGCTATTTTCAGATGAGTCAAGAATGCACGTACTACAGCACTAAGCCGCTGAAATGGGAAAAAGCAATGGTGACATATATACGATTCCAATAATGAAACATCCTCCAATTCGGATGACACAGGATGCAATGTCTGCGTCTGGTACTGCTGCCCCTACCATTTCAAACTACTATGAATGGATGTGTGAAATTTAGAATGACACGTGATTATTTTAAGTTTGGTATGGATGCCAATAGATGTTCTATTTTCATGTCTGAGGAGTATTGTGTCAAGCGTGAAGCGGGGTGTTCAGCAAAAGGTTTTTTTGCAGAAAATTCCACAGATTGATACTTTTCAATTATTCGAAACTATTGAAAGCACATGTGAAATAATTCGGGAAAGACCGATTGTACAGTATAATTTTTCACAGCACCCGAACTACACTCGGGATGAGCCAGGATGATACAATTCGCCTGCCTGAGCTCAGCTCGGGAAATACCGGGAAGGGGTTAATGGGGTTCAAATATAAGACTATCTGGTCAGTAAAGTGCTTTGATTTTCTCTGTGTTGTTATATGCTTAATAGTTCTTGACCTCTGGCGTACTGCAGCTGTTAACCCTTGAAGCGGGAAAATAAATGATGACAGATATACGATTCCAACTATGAAATATCCTCCAAGTCAGATGACAAAGGATAAAATGTCTGTGTCTGGTACTGCTGCCTTTGCCATTTCAAACTACTATGAATGGATTTTTGTAATTTAATTTGCTACGCGAGAAGTTGAAACTTAATTTGAATGCCAATAGATGTTCGATTGTCATACATGATTTAGCTCTATGTAAGTCAAGAACTATTATGAATATGACTGCAGAGAGAAAAATCAAAGCGCTTGACTGACCAGATAACACTTCAAATTTAAATCTCGTTAAAATAAAGGCGATGAAAAGCAACCATCCAGTGTTGCGTTTCTTGCTGAAGTAATAAAATATATTTGTGGTGTTCAGAGATTTCTAGAGCTTACTGCGAGTCTTTTATTCGTATTATGGCTAATAGGATTGCAGTAAACACTAGAAAAAGAGAAAATCCTACAAAATAATGACTTAGTAACATACAGCATAAAAACTGGTTTGACTGTATCCTTATTAGAATATTTTATTATTGTATAAAATTTGTTATTTTTGTGGAAATCTATTAAATCCGATTTACTACCGGTAGCTTTAAGCTCTTGCAGACAACTGTACAGATACACTTTTATAATTGTATAATATTAAGTAATTTGTAATATTTTAAGCTATTTATCTATGTTATATTTCAGGTATAACAAATAAGTTTTTATATAAATATTCTTTAATTTATCCGCTTGAAAAACTTCTATTTTTTTTTTCATCCTTGTTATAATATTCATTGTAATAAACCCTGCGATGAAACAAAACTTTGAAGTTTCAAAAACATTTTTAAAGTGAGAAAATTTTTGAAATCGAGGAAAAAAAATACTTACAAAATTTACACAAAACATTTTGAAACGGGGAAAAAATACATTTTCATAATTATCACTTCTTTAAATACCACACACTAACACATTTACGTTTTTTTACATTTAAAACAATGAATTGTGTTCCTTATGATGAACAGAAAAAAATATTACACGCAACAGAGATATTCCTAAGCGAGTCAATGAGTTAGGGAAAAAGGAGAAAATCTCAAACCTTCCGGAGTAATTAGTATATTGACAAGAGATTAATTTACTTATACCCTGTTTTGTATATTATTTCAATTACTTGGTTTGTAAACATTCTATTTTTGAGATAATTAGAGAGAAATCCGATTTTTTATACATCAAAGAAGGATACTTAACGTAATTTTTTGGTGTTAGATAATGAATTATTGGAACTCACATTATCAACTAATTTCTTTTATGCATGAATTACTGATTTAATAGCTTCTGAAAATGGACATCTTAATAGTAAAGTACGCATAATTTTTTTTTTTTTTTTGACTGCAAACGGGAGTTTAATATTAATTTTCGTTTTGTTATACTTTTAGGTTTTGTAATTCAATAAATTAAATCATGTTAACCAACATACAAAGGTATGTTTCCCTAAAATTATATAATGTTCAATTTAACGATAATTTTCGTTGTTCTAATGCTATGCATTTTTCTTCCATAGGAAAAACATAAATTTTTAAATCTATTATAAACACTCCATATAAAATTGAATGATGAAAATGAAATGAATAATGCAGCTCCTGTTTCCACATCATCTGCAATGAGGAACGTCTTGAAAAGTATATATGCGCAGTTACTTAAACACACATTTCAGTGATGAAATGAATAACAAAATGACATACTAATAAATACAAAGAAAAATATCAGATTATTTTAGAAAAGCTCAATAAATGTTTTATTTTTTCATAAAATTTGAAAATTTTGTGTGTTAACTTGTGTGAAAGTTTTTGTTTCATTCATTTTTCTTGAATTTACGCATATATACATATCTATGCAAATAAAATAAGCTCTAATAAATTTAATTTTGTTTATACATGGGTTTTTAGGCAATATTCCTTAACACGAAAAAAATATTTCAATACCTTCAGCTTAGGGCTAAGTGATTTTCACTGTATTGATTTATAAAAGACATTTTTATCTTGTAATTTTTTGTAAAATATAGCTAACAAAAAAGAATTAATAGTTTTTTTTCGTATAATATATTTACCTTGAGAGATTGTTGACACCTGTCGTAAATTGTTTAACAAATTTAAAGGTAGAAATTAGTCTAAAACATATTTTTAAAGTCATTATCAAACTACAAGAATTAATTCCCTGATACAAATATTTATAGCTACCCCATATGATTCCATCTACAATCATTAAACAGGATAGAATAAATTATTCAATCGAATTTTAATTAGTTCGATCAGCATTATACAATTGTCAAACGAGTGTTACAGTAAAATTTTGTTTCATTATGTTTACTAGCTTCTTTATCAAGATCTTTCTTTAAACAAATTACCTGATGGTGATATTTGTTGCATCATCTCTAATTACATGGCATAATCAAAATTAAGACTATTTACATTTTCATTTTATAAAACTAAACTAATGATTGAGTGAAAATCTATCTTTTTTTCAAAAATAAATTTAAATAATTTGCCATTGATGGTATTATTACTTTACAAGTAATATAATCAATGTATGAAATAAAAGATTTTTTTTTTTAAAATAATAATTTCGCAATTTAGTATATACTTTTTCCATGTGGAAAAATTTTATATCTATATATGAAAATGGAAGTTTCTAAAAAGGACCTCGATTCACTTGAACACCGTTCAACCGATGACTTTGAAAATTGGCATGTATATGTATTTTTTTATGGAGAAGGTTTTTGGGCTGTCCTCTTTGTTTCAGCTCCCCACCAGGTGGCTCTATAGCATATCAACTTCTGCACCGTTCAATCAATCGCTGCCTACAGGGTCAACCAAAATGCTGCCAACGGGGCTCTATTACCAACATTTCGCTATGTTTCCATTGAATCGCCATTATAAAGTAAGGAATGACGTTTCTTGCGAATATATCAGTTTTAACATAAAATAAATACAGCAGAATGTAATATTAACGTGTTGTGCACATCCAGATATAAATTATTTACACTATTTTAAGCATTCATTACGCAAAATGTGTAACAATATCTTCTGAGCAGAGATCAGCTTAAGAAGGTGTTTTAAAAAATCGACCCACTAGAGTTATGGGGGCGTTATAAATAAATAAAAAATCATTTATATCAGCTATAGACCTTAAATTTAGCAAATATGATTTTTTATTCAGCTGAGATATGCAAAAGGCATTTTTTTGTTTAATTTGCAATTCAAGTAAAATTCTCATTAAAAGCTTATTTATTCTTCATTTTGTATTGTCAATTGTTTGTATTTCAATTATTTTCGATTCACCCATGCAAAGAAAGGATATACCAGCTGTTTTACAATAAATTTGAGGTGGCAGGCATGAATAAAAAATCTTTATACTATTCAAGCATTTATTTGTCCGCTACACTAATATATTTCATTAATAAAACAGGGTATGGCGATATACTGGGAATACTATTGGAGATAAGCGTTTTCAACTTCATATTTATGATTTGAAAATGCAATTATTCATTCAAGCTATATACATAAAAAAAAGAAAACAAGTAATATAAAAAAAATTAAGTCAATTCCTACTTAGATCAGCAAAGAAAATTTTTATTTTAGCTACTTTTTATTAAATAATTACAATTAATATAAATATGTATATACATATGACAGAATCACGACATCAAGTGGTAAGTAATTTTTTTTAATTATCCTTAAGGTGTCGTATTGTCATCCAAGACAATCGTGTACATAAAATTTCAGTTCAACACTGAATGCTTTAAAACGTGAGAAAAAAAAACCTTTTAAAATTTTGACACAAGTTGCCAAAACTGTCCCCAAGTCGCCAACATGTCTGTGTATTTGTAATTCTTTAAATAATTAGTTTTAATCAATTAATTTTTATTAATTAAAGTTAAATTATTGTATTGTCATCCAAAGTAATCATGTATATAAAATTTCAGCCCCATTGAGCACTTTAAAATGTATTTTATTATCGATTGAAAATTCCATCAAGATAAAAAAATAAATAAAGAGAAAGAGTGTGAGCTAATAGTAAGAATTGAAAAATCATTACCGGTTGAGCATATGTTGTGAGCAAAACAGCGTAGGTTCCAACATGATTGCATTGGCATAGTGAATAATTTCCTGTTTGAATTGGCTGGCATCCTTCCATTGAAAATTGAACATTTCTGTAAAAATAAAAATAAATACAAATTTCTTTACATAGGTTTAAAATACAGAACCCACTCAGTTTCAAAGTAAAAAATATTGAAAAATTCCAGAAAAATTTACTACATTTTCTTTTTTTTTTATTTTGAAAAATACATTTTTAAAATAAAATCTTCCAAAAAAATAATAATATGTAATAAAGAACTTACGCTTTTTAAAAAAATGTATTATAATTAACAAATTAATTGTTGCTGTCTATCATAAGATTTTAATTAAATGAAATTTAATAATTTTGCTGCTCAGGATAAACTTGGTTTTAAGAGTTGCTTCAGTTAGCTAAAATTTTATTTCTGAGGGGAATTAACAAATGATTGTTGATGTTGGTATATGTATTACCGGTAAAGTGTATAATTAGTACAACTAGGTATTTCACGGAATAACACAAGAAGTCAGTTTAAGTATATAATGGATGAACACAATTTCATATTTTACCTAGCTATTCAATAAAATATCTTATTATTCTATGAGATAACAAGTGGCAAGCCATTCAAGTGAAAAATAAACAATTTCAAAATAATTTTATAAACTAATTGATCATAAATAGCTAAAATCTCACGAAAAATACATTTTATCCCTATTGCGATGATTAATTGATAATAATATGAAAAGCACACAAATCATATAATTTATTATTACTCATATTGTTAATATTACTTAATAAGAAGGGGGAGGGAATAATATGTTGCAGAAATAATTGTATTTAAATAATATCAAAAAAATATGTGCGGGGAAGAAAAACTGTTGCTTCATAAAATCATTAATAAAATTTTTTCAAACAAAAATGTTAAGAGAATATTAATTTAAATTTTATGAAATACCTTTACTGTACTTTTCATTATTTATTTGAGTAAGGATTGCTATGTTGACACTTATAGAATTGCATTGTATATTATTTTATTTTTGAAACAAGCACATTTTTTACAATTATACATTTTTTTTTTTACACATCCAGTGAGGCAGCTCTGAGCTGTTGTGACATATCGAACCGTTGTGTTAATATTCAGAACTTATTCAATGGAAATTAATTCTCGCTCACATATACTGAACTAAGACCTAGAGCAGAATTGTTTTCAGTAGCGCACACAGGAATTTTTCAACACGAAAGTTCACCCGGGTTCGAAAGTTTACCCTTCTTATATCATGCTTCTTTTGATTTTGTCGATTTTCGGGAACAAAACACAGTAAAAAACTAATTATTGAATAAATAATTAGCATTAATTAATAAAATTAACCATTAATAACAAATACTTAATTAAATTTTACGTACTATATACTTAGAATTATAATCAATCGGAAAAAAATCAAGGGCTTCGGGGGGGGGGGGGCGTTCCCCCAGGATCCACCCCTTTGTGTGCGAAATTGATTGTTTTTATTGTAGAATTATTATTTAAGTGGTTCAAAACTGACTAAAAGCAGCTGGAACTGGTCGAAAGAGCTTTCGAGTGAAATATTTCCTACTTTAACGATCAACTAATCCTTATTCTATAGAATTCTCATTGTTAAATCGTAGAATTCAATAGTTTTATATACTTTAACCGACTTGTCCAGTTGTTTCCTGAAGTACCTAGTTATTCTATGAAATAACGGATGTTGTACTTTAACAATAGAATATGTATGTAATAATTCTCTCTATGTATGTACCCACAATGGCGCATACAAGGTGGGTGGTGACCTAGGGGTCCAGACCCCCTCCCTCCAATACCCCTTGACTTTTTTTCGATTTGTTATAATCCTATGTATATATTACGTACAATTTAATTATGTATTTGTTATTAATAATTAATTTTATTAATTAATGCTAATTATTTATTCATTAATCATATATATATAGATTTATATATAGATTTTTATAGACAGATAGAAGATATATTGATAGTAGATATAGATTTGAGTGTGAGTAATTTTTCAAAGTATGATATTAAGTTTTTAAGTTTTTTGAGAGTAATATTTGACGTGTATTTTTTATGTACTACTTCAGAAAATAAAAGATACAATTAAAGTCGGTAAAAATGTTGAGAATGTGTTTGCAATATTTGCAAAAATAAGCTATATTCCTTATAAATTTTTAATTTTTTGTGTTGCAGTAAAACTACTACCTCTCAGAAACGGAATTAATGATCAAAAGGATTTACTGTATATATATATACCGAATATAGTTTATTTTTTATATATATATACTGTATGATTGTATATGCACTTTTGTATGTTAGATTCATTATTTACACTGTGATAGCTTAAACTAAACAATCTCCAAAATTTAATATAAACTATACAAATAACAGAAAATTACAGATTTTACCGAAATATTTCTATAAAATAAATAAAAACAGATGAAAAATATAAACAGTTGTATACATAATATAAATGTACTGAAAAAAAAAACTGATATAAAATATAAATTATATGTGACTTTATATTTAAGTATGACTTAAACAAAATGCAGCTTTAATGTTATGTCAATATTCCAGAATTATTAATTTCGGAAGAATACTTCCTTCCTTATATTTTCCGGAAATTATGCGCACTTATCATCTTTACCTACTAAACCAGATTAAACCTTTTTTTTTTTGGTGCAGCAAAGTCAATTCTATAACTCTGAAAATATTTATTTATCCAAGAAATATAGCGTGTTATCTCCTGTCATCCTAGAAGAAGTACCATAAAAGAAACCAAATAATATTACTGCTTTAGATTTCTTATTCCAGAATTATAAATTTCAGAAGAATCTTTCTTTTCTTATAATTTCCGGAAATTAGAAACACTTATCGTCTTTACCTACTAACAAGATTAAACCATTTTTTTTTTTTTTTTTTTGTAACAAAGTCAATTCAAATAACTGTGAAATTATCTTTTTATCCAAGAAATAT
>BMAV01003220.1:3010-14624 GCA_019973955.1 Trichonephila inaurata madagascariensis | reverse complement strand
TTCACCAATCTTGTATCCTGCTCCTTTTGATTTTGTCGATTTTCGGGAACAAAACACAGTAAAAAACTAATTATTGAATAAATAATTAGCATTAATTAATAAAATTAATCATTAATAACAAATACTTATAGTTAAATTTTACGTACTATATACTTAGAATTTTAATCAATTGGAAAAAAATCAAGGGCTTAGGGGGGGCGGACCCCCAGGACCCCTCCCTTGTGTGCACCACTGCTCTATATACCTTTATACTTTAATTAAATAAGCCCGTTAAATTTTATAAGAATGTTAGAATCAGGGCTTTACCATAATTCAATTGACATAAATTTAACTCTTCATGCCTTTCACATCATGGCTTTCCAATACAATGCTGCTGACTCCACTCATAAAGAAATTAAAATTGGACAGCAGTCTTGCTGATTTAATCCTCAGAAACCATGAAATGTCCATAAACTATTATTTTGTTTGCTCTATGTACGACATCTATCAAAATTTCAATTTGACTATGTTAATCATTCCCATTGAAATCGTGGGTTTAACGTTAAGGCAATAGTGTCTAAAGCTGCATTACAAATTGTTTTTACAACTGAATCTATGCACTAAATCAGCGGTTTTCAAACTGTGGGGCGCATCTTCCTAGGGAATCGCGTGATAACCCTACGTGGAGGGTTTGAGCTTATCGAAAAATCGAAAATAAAAGATTATTTAAAAAAATTATTAATTTACTGAAAGGAGGCAAACTGAAATACATTGAGACGTTATAAAAAAAAATTAAATGCGCATTCACATTGATATAATACATTTATAACTGTAGACAGGAAAAGTAACGTAATACTTAAAGTAATTTACTTAAAATATCTATTACTTAAAAGGTTGTTGTGTTGTTGCTTCTTACATCACACACCTAATCAACTGCGTCAGTTCAAGGCCACGAAATTCATCATGGCAAGGGGCTAGATGTAAGACAGTCGTTGGCCGTAGCCTTGAGCACCATATAGGTGACAGCACAATTTAGCTCGGTACCAGCCCAATTTTGAGGAAGAACATCCTGGAGGAGGATCAAGGGCCTCTCACCTCTCTTCCCTTACCATCAGCGTAACGAGAGGACTTGCGGCTCGACGGCTATTTAGAGTACAAAGGCAATATATATTTGCAAATATCCGCGTATTTTCCAGGATTTGAACCCAGGCCCTACGGCACACCTGTCAGAATTGATAACCACTATACCGGATGGGAGACATTACTTAAAAGTAAAATATACAAACAAAATATATAATACTTACCTTGATAATCTGTGCGGTGTATAATTAAGGCTGCATTGTAGCGTTATCGCCAAAGAATATTATTATCGCATTCAATATGTTGTTTACATATGAGCTGGGGGGGGGGGAAGAAAATAATGATTGAAAACTACTTTGCAAGTATTGAAAGTGTGAGAAGCACTGGTCTAACGTCATCATTAAAACACATAAAATTACAAATAACCCCAATCGGTTGATTCATGATGTAAATAACTTTACGTCAAAAAAACAACATTGGAAAAGATGATTATGACGAACATCCACTATTCACATTCATTAGAATCTAAAAAATAAATTAGTAGCTCAAGAAAGAAGGCGGTACTTTAAGTTTAAAAGTCGAACTATGGTTACATTGGTTAAATTAATTGTGCCATGTATCTCCAATAATCACTTTCAGTAGAACCGACCAATGAAATTTAACTAATGTTGTAAAGAAGGTGGTACATTAAAAAATAAAAGTCAACCATTATAATTTTTGTTAAAATAGTTGTGCCTTTTATCCAATGAGAATTTTGATATGAATCCGAATAGTAAAATTGTAAAATCTCTCTTTGTCTGAGAGAAAGAAGGCGGTACTTAAAAAATAGAGGCGGAGCAATTATTGCATTGGTTAGATTTGTCGAAACTTTTGTCCAATCAGCGCTTTCATTGGAATCTGAGCAATTAAATTTAACTAAGTAAAAAAGGCGGTACTTTAAAAATCAAACCAATCTACGATTATATTAAATAAAATTTCGAGATTTACATCCAATCAACGCTCTGTTGTACAAATTCTCATTAATAAAATCATTTAAACTCTGAAAGAGGGCGTAACCTTTAATGAAAAGGCTTAACTATGATTACATTGGTTAAATTAGTTACGGCTTAAATCAACCACAATTTGAGCAAAAAGGTAGGTTGTACTTTAAAATGAAAGGATTAGTAATTATTTCGACATTGGTTAAATTTTATGATACTTTCATCCAATCAGAGGTTACATTTGAATCTGAGCAATGAAATTCAATTATTGTTCTAAAGAAGGCGGTACTTTTTAAAAATGTAAGAGAATCTAGGGTTCCATTGGTTAAATTAAATGGGGATATTATCCAATCAGCTCTGCAATTAGTATCGGTGATAAAATAAATGTTATAAAGAATGCGGTATTTTATAAATAAAAGCCGATCTTTGGTAATATTTATGATTTACATCTAACTAATGCTTTTTTGAGCTATTTCTACAATAAAATCATGAAATTATTGAAAGAAGGCAGTACTTTAAAAATTTAAAGGAATGTAAGGTTCCAATTGTTTAAATTAAATATTGGGAATTTATCCTATCAGCATTGTCTGGCATTGTATCTTGGCAAATAAAATTTTGAAAAAAAAAAAAAAAAAAAAAAAAAAAATAGAAGGAATGCGTTATTTTAAAGATAAAAGTCGATATTTGTTTGTATATATTGATCATAAATATAATCACGACAGATAATCAATGGATGTATTTTGTATGATCCGTTAGAGGCTAAACAGAAATGCTACACACATTTTGTTCATGATGTTTATGGGGGGAGGAGGGGTTGTCTACGTTATTGAATGAGCGCTGACTTTTTTCCATATTTAAGCGAACATTCTTTTAAAGTATTTGAAGATTCAAAAATTGTCCTTAGAAGTACAAAAACGGTGAAAAATTATTATCAAAATATGGTACACGTGCAATTATTTTTTTTTCTTAAATTTCTAATTTCTGTTCTATTTTTCTATTTTCTATTTTTTTTACATGACACAGTACAAATAATTTCAGTATTACTTTCAATCAAACGAATTTAAATAGCCTACAAGAATCCGATGTATGTACATATAAAATACATATAAAAATTTAACAAGCAATGAACAATACTTAAATATACTCTTATGCAAAGAGAAAAGAAGACTGTGAGTGACAAATGGAATGTTGTTACTGGCTTGCCTAATAGACTTTTCAGGACTCTTACAAAATGAATCACACACACTCAATCAACAGTGTCTTCTATCATGGAAAATTAAAGATACTTGCCAGTTTGAGATACCAAAGTTCCCGTCTCCTTTAAAATTCTTTCCCATTGGTGGATAGATTTTGATGTCGAAGGATCGACATTCCCTTCTGTTCGAACACGTCGCTGTAGATGCATGATTGATTTAAGTTCGTTAACCAAAGTACGCACTGCACCTTTTGCAGTGTCTTCGAGATCTTTACTAAAAAAAGTCAATGTAACAAGTTTATCTTCTTCGATTACCGAATAATGCACACACGTGCGTCCGATCGAACTAGACCCAAAAAATCTCGGAAGGGGTTTCCAATCCATGCATGAACAGTTTGTTACTCGTCAGCGTAAGGATTTAAAGCCTCACTATACATTTAATTTACACACAACAACCTCTCTACAGTTCATATTATTTGCAATGGAGCACTGAGTTTTGAAAACGGTATGAAACTAATTTTTAACGATAGAAAGAGCAATTATCTACTTATTGTTAAGCGAATTGAAGTTGGTTGGCAAAGGTCATTGAAAAATATTCATATTTGTGCGAATAAAAAAAATGTTACAAATTTAACGTTGCAAAAAAATTATATACAGTCGGACCCCAATTTACCAATCCCCTATTTAACGAATAATAAACCCTGAATTAATAAATTATTTCAATAGTCAAAAAAATATGTTGTTGTGGCTAATGCCACCTGTCTGAAGTAGTCAGATCGAGGTCGAAGAAATTCATTGTGGCAAGGGGCTAGATGTATGCCTGTCGTTGGCCTTAGCCTTGAGCACCATGCAGGTGACAGTACGATTTATCTCGGAGAAATTCCGGAAGGGACGACAGATCCCGACGCCACTAATTTCCACCTCCACAATTTAGACATGGAACTGAAGGGAAGGGAAATATTCTCCAGTCTCCTGCACTAGTGATTCAGTCCAAAAGTCTTTCGGACCTACTGAATTAACGAGCACGTACTCCGTGTGTACTCGGAGGGTATTTGGTGGCATCGGGCATCGAACCCAGGCCTTTTGGTCTGGAGTCTGATGCTCTAACCACAAGGCTACCCACGGCCCTCCAAAAAAAAAAAAAAAAATATATTTTGGGGGTTGGAAAAAATTAGATTTTTTTTTCAAATGCCTTATCCTCTTATCCGGAACAGAAAAACCTTTCTTGTAAGCAGATAATTTCAACGGGGATAGATGCAGGTAAGTCATGAGTGTAATCTATCATGTGAGTTTTGAATAGAACAGGGAATTCCTTATCTCATTTCATTCCACAACGCAAGGGATATTTTAAGATTTTTACGAAAGTGTTAAATCTGATGACACGCATCCATTTGATCTATGCAACTGTTGTGGAAACTGTTGAATTGTCGGAACTAATGAACAGCGATTCTGATGCAGAAATGATAATGAAACTCCTAACAAAACTGCTGCATTTTCTAAAGCTTTACATTGTTTGGAAACTTAACTTATGCTGCATGATTTTTTTCTCTACATAAAGTCGAAAAAGAACTGTTTCGAGTCAGGAATCAAAAAGACTGTAAACATGTATTAGTCAGTATTTTATAACTTCCAATTAACTGTTGCGTAATAATTTACTAAAGTATTTATAGATGTTAAGTAAAAGTGTGTAGTTTTTAACTATGGATATTTTTTGTGTAGTTGCTTATTATAGAATTTATAAGGGAATAGTGAAAAAAATTTGCATTTTTCTTAGATCCCGATATTACAAATAACCCCGAATTTACATATAAAATAGTTGAACCCTAAATTCGTTAAATCAGGTTCCAACCGTACACGCATATATATAAAGGAGGAAAGAGTGTCACACACACGCCCGCACATACTCACACACATACAGAAAAACAGAAAGAGAAAACCACAAGTTTATACATACCATGATAGTATTGGATATTACAAGCATCTTTAATACTTTCAAATCACAAGACGGTAGATAGATTAGACTATTAAATTGGAAATCTTTTTTTAGTCTTTTTATAAAAAAAAAAAAAAAAAAAAAAACCCTATAAAAAAGGGAAAAATAAAGTAAATAGAAGAAAACATTGAATATATTACTCTCTGGTATCATATCAAAGGAAACGTAATATTTATACCTCACGGCTATCTCTGTATATTTGCCAAATATATTCCATAAAAAATAGATTTGCTAAAAATAAAATGAAATATATGAATAAATTTGAATTCTCTTGGCTGTAAATTTATCAGTCAAGTAAAAAAATGGGGTTTTTTTGCTATCTAAATGTTTTTATTTTCAGTCTTCCAATTCTTAGAAAAAAATTCTTATCTTGTTGTATTAAGTATAGCAGAAAATACATAAGACAAATAATGTTTCGTTTCGTACCCTGGATCTTTTTTAGTTTGACAAACCTTTTAAAATGTGTTTGATATTACGTAAAAAAAATTATATTTATGCGTTTTCTTGTATCTAAAACACCATTTAAAAAATCATTATATTTTATGAGATAAATATCGACGTATTTTTATGTATTTATATATTTTCGAGTAGAATTTACTTTTCTTTCTAAAATTTGGAATATTGTTTCTTGTATTTCCCATGTAAAATGGTAAGCCAATTTCGTTTTTTCTTTTTTAATTGGTGTTAGCAAAACCTAAAATTTCTCTATCCCAATATGTAGGTAATAACCCATTGACTTTTTCGATTTTTAGGGAATATTCATCTTGTATCTCTCTACCCAAACAAATATCATATTAACTTAAAATCCTGCGTATAAAGCGCACCTATACTTTCAAGCTGCATTTTTGAATTTTTAGGAATATTCGCCGTATAACGCACACCCATTTTTTACGAAGAAATCTGAAATGTACGTGTGCAGTGCTACTGTGTTTTGAATTCATTTATTCGAGAATTTATCCCAGGATTTAAAACAAACAAACAGTATACTTCTAGAAGTACCACTCTTTTAGTTCCTTAGGTCTGTCATTTATTTTAAATAAACAATATTCGGGAGTCTATGTAGAAGTTTAATTTTTTTGTATGCTCAACCATGGTATTATTTTTGATGCTCTCAATTTCATACTCGGCGTATAACGCGCACCCGTAAATTTCGATCTCATTTTTTGAGTTAAAAATGGGTGTTATAAGCTAGATTTTATGGTAATTCGTTCAAACAGTCAAGGCTCTTTTAATTTATTGTAAAGTGTATTGATTCAAGACGGGTTAAGGACTCTTTTATTTTTCTCGTGACTGTTTCCGAATATTTAACGCACAGCTTTAATTATCACACATTGACAGAACCGGTAAGGAGACCACTACAGTTTTGGTCGATACAAAAGTGTTTACTCTCACGTGCATTCACCAGTGATGTAGCTACCAATGGGCTAGGCGGTGCCGTTCACCGGGGCCCTCAAACTCAGGGGGGCCATCGGGAGCCTGACCATAAAGCAAGCCGAACTTGCAATAATTTCTCCCACAATTAAAAAAATATAAATATAAAAGATTGCAACTTAACTATAATCAAGGCAATTCAGTTGAAAGTAATTTCGAACTTGTAGGGAATTTCCCCCTCAAATCATTTTGTATCGTGTAGCGAACTTAACTTACTAAAAAATCTACATTATTCTTTTATTTTTTTTTTTTTTTTTAATTTTACTAACTGTTACTCAAAAATAAACATCTTATCATAAATCTTAAAAACAAAACCGAGGAAGCTATTTCTTCTTGATAGTTTTATTTTTAATAGTATTCACAATAAGCTATCTTGCTGCAAGTATTTCGCAATCTAGTATCTGCAATATACTGATGCAATTTTGTACCCCCTTCTCTGTCTTTAGCACAGGGGTGCTTTTTCTTTTTAAATAATTATAATAATATAGTATTATATTTTCTTGTTCATGTATATTTTTGCATCATTTCCTGTTTATCATGTATCAAATTGAACCTCGGTAATCACTAAAGTTCACATTAGAAAAGATACACATACATGTAAGTAGTCTATAACTTTGCTTTCCTATGTTTTGCAGAGCAAGATAAAGAGCTTATGTTAAAGTAGCTTTGTATATTTAAAATTCTAATAAATTTTTACTATTCTACCTGATAAAACCCAATCAAGATAGAGCCTGAGGGGTTTTTTTTTGCACCACATGGCCTTTGAATACTTAGCTACGACACTGGCAGCCAAGCAATGCCCCGGCGAATAGCGGTTCATTCTGATCTTCATGACTGGTGTGTCATATTTGCATTTCAGTAAGTACATATTTAATAAGTATTATTTTGAGCCACAAAAAGAGGCTACATGAACTTCTGAGGTTTCGACTGTGTTTGTGAAGTTCTTTCTCATTCTGGTATTTTGTTTATATTTGGGACCGAGCTGCTGGCGTAGCACCTGCAAAAGTTGTCATCTTCATAGACTCCCAAGCTGCAATTTTAGCTTTAAGCAGTAATACACCAACTGAGTGCCTTAACACAATCCAGTGCCGATCTAAAATTGCGGAGCTTATCTCATGTGGCTGGACTTTGGTCTTACAACAGGTCCCAAGTAATGTTGGGATTACTGGCAATGAGAGAGCCCATCAAAAAGCCAAGCAGGGAGCTTAGTCATCCCAACCGGAAATCCCCTTGACTCTCAGAAGAGCAAAGATCATTATTTCCACATTCATTGATAAATATAATATCGTGACCCAAAAGACCAAGAGCCTTGGAAAGCCGTGGGAGACTCTGGTCACTGTAGGTCCAATCCCTAGGCACCTGGAGAGAGCTGAGGCTGTTGCCCGCTTTCACCTAATGACCACACATGACTTTTTGGGAGTATACCTTCATTGGCTCGCTCTGGCTGCTAACGAGGCCTGTCCACTTTCTGGCCATGCCAGAATGGATGATGTAGACTCCATGAATACCCGACTGACGACATCGTCAGTCGGTACTGGGAGGCTCGGCGTCAAATGTTCAAGAAGCAAAGCATGGACTTTGGATAAATAAAATAAAATATATAAAGAGAGTAAGTAAAACTCAGTTGATGCACAGCTGTAGCTGCATGTGATGTTAAATATCTGGTGATTTCAAATGACTCAAATAGAGTGTTCTTGTTTCGTCCTTTTTTTCTTCGGGTATATAAACATTTTACTCTGGTTTTAGGAATTATCGATTTTTAATGCAGTTTTTGTCACTTTTAGTAGACGGACCTTATTTTCTTTTTCTTTTTTCCAGCTGGTATTGTGTTGGACAATGTTTTCTGCAAGACATTTTCCTAAACTAAATGCGGATAAAAGAGGGACAAAATGAAAAAATGCGTAGTTTGTACACGAAGAGTAAGAAGTTAAGGAAGAGAAAAACACATTTTCACTCTTGTCAACTATGCAACGTGGGACATTATGTTCACCTTTGCTTTGAAAACCATCTCACACTGTCACCTTTCTAGATTATTTGTATATATAACATTTGCCAAATCAATATTCTGATGTGTTTAGCGTAAAAATTTAGATTAAAGAATTTTTTCTACTAAAGATTTGTTTTTCATGCAAGTCAGGTCAAAAGTTTTAGTTTAGTTTACTCGCGTCCGTGATATATTTAACTTACACTTGCCTCCTGGGTGATGCTAAATGAATAACAACTATGGCTAAAGCAGTTAAGAGTTACCCGGAAACTGAATGGACTAGAGATTGATGTTTTAAAACAAAAACACTGGGCCTGGTGTACACAGTAAGCTTTTTCTCCAATGTATTCCTGTAGGACATTTCATATAGAATTTTGATGTAGAGATCATTGGAATCTCACTAGCATTCAAGATGAAGATCGATGGTTTCTCTAAGCAATTATTCTAGTCGATTCCAAAGCAAACATCCAAAGCAAGCTGTAATTATAAATCCCGCGAACAGACACCCAGATTATCTCAGCAATAATACAAACTTTGAACCTTCTTTATAAGTACAACAAAACAATCTTTTTTCAATGAATCTTTGTACATGTGGGTATCGACCGTAACGAAAAGGCAGACTTTCTAGACAAGAGAGGAACACTTGAGTCACAAGACCAATAAAACCAACAATTTAAAACATATTTTTGTGAAATTAGGGGATACTCTTAAATCTGACCAGGCAGTAAATTGTAGAGGAAAATCCTGGGCTAACATTCAAGACACTTGGAAAAAATTTTGTCTAAAACTCCCGTAAAGAAGGTGTGGAAAATTTTCGACTGCAAACAGGTCATGATTGCATGGCACACTATCTTAATAAAATAGGGATGCTTACATGTAATGCATGCAAAATTTGCAATTCGTAAATCATGAATCCAGAGCATTTTCTTATATGCCCAGAACTAGATAAAGAGTCTAAAAAACGTGGTGAGATAAGCAAACTATACTGTAATGCCAAAACTCTTACATGTATTCCTTGTAAAGACTACATCTCTTATGTGTGTGTTCCTTTTCATGTTGTTTAACTACTTAACTTTTTACTTTTATACCCGTGTTAATTTGTCTTGGTTTTTACTTTAAATGCTTGTTATTTTTTTATTATTTTACTAGTCCTTTTGAGCTGTTTTATATGTTTGGATTAACCCTTCCCACATAGCCATATGTAATAACTTCAGGAATAATTAAAGGAATTGGCCTAAATACTTTTAAATGGTGTTTTTTCTCTCAAAAGAACTAGGCTTAATGACGTTAATTTTCCCGTTCTCTCTGATAATTCGTCAATTTCATCATCCCCACCTAATGGTTCATTGAACAACCTACAGCCCGATAAGGAAGCTTTGGTGCATATATGACAGACTCGTCGCTAAAAGATTGGAGTAAGATGCAGGCAAATATTTTAAAAAAAAAATAAGTTTTGCTCATGAGTTATAAAAATATAGTAATTACAATTCATTTTGTTTCGTAATTGTTCCAGTTTTTAAAAGTAGATAACAGGTTTTGTGCTATTCCGTGTTATATTTTCAATACCAGTATTGCAGGATTACATTATCTAAAGCCCGGGATCTTGGGATTAGGAATGGACTATTTATGAAAAATACTTACACATTAGCATATTTGAAATTACTTAACAAAACTGAAAACACAATTAAAAAATTAGTGTTCAATATCATTATTTGTTGAAACAAATCAAAACAAAAATTAATTCGTCATAAAAAAAACAAATAAATAATAGTACATAATGAAATTAAAAGCACTTGTTCATTTATTGTGTTTCTGTAAATAAGGTTTTAAAATACACAGGTCGTCCAGCGTTTCATCATTCTAAGGGCTTCTTATTTCTGTTGCAAATTGTCCTGCCCAAGAAAATACTCGTTCAGACTACACTAGTATGGTTTTCGTCATTAAATAGGAGTATGTTCTTTCCAGATAGTCACCTCGTCTCCCTCCATTTTCAAAAAGAGACACTTCTGATTGAATGTTTGATGGCAGTGTCATAGATTTATTAGCCTGCATTTGGGCATAAGGATCATTGATAACTTTATCCAGTTCTTCGGCTACACTTAATACAAATTGGCTTAATTATTGAATCAAAATGCGAATGTTACCTCTTTTAAAATAGAAGATCCAGTTGTGTGTGTGTGTGAATTTCTAAATAATATTTGACCTTCTCCAATGAAAAGATCTCTCTCACCCCCAAAATATATAAACTTTCTGAGAATTAAATTCTTAGAAAATTTTGATGAGAAAAAATTTTCAAAACATAATACAAGCAAAGATTACAACTCAGGATTAGTTATTTTAATCCCAGGGTTTCGGGATTTGAAGAAACATCGGGATTCCGAGGCTACAAACCTTAATAGATAATGATAGTATGTAACTGTGGTTCGGTTATAGTCCACTTTTAAATATTCCCAATCATTTATTAACCTTTAGAATTCGGCTGATTCTAAGTCAAAATATCCCTTCAACTCGGCGCTTTTAGAATTGAGGAAATATTTTCTGTTCCCCAATGGAAACACTGTTTGTAACATGTAGTATTATTAAGTTTTTCTAGTTATAAAAGGGAGGTAGTAAGGGTTGCTAATTTTTACTCAGTATTCATTCATGAGTAACAAAGATCCCACAATATTTGGCACATAATCACACAACACAATAGTTTTTTCTACGCTCCTGTTTCCCCTTTTTAATTGAATGACTTAAAAACTTTCAAATGCATATGTTGATTTTATGAGTATTGTGAATTTTTTAATATTCACACGTCTCTTTTTAAATAAATTCTTAAGTTAAAAAAATATGTTTTCTTGAGTTTGATGTTCTACATTTCAAGAATACTAAGAAAGTAAAATTTCGATGATAGGCATATTTACTAGAAGTCACGTGTTAGTAAAAATTAATATATATATATATATATATATATATATATATATATTACT
>BMAV01003219.1:0-13131 GCA_019973955.1 Trichonephila inaurata madagascariensis | reverse complement strand
GGAACCATCAATCTTCTGAAAGCGTAGATATCTCCACTAGTGTCACACGAGCGTTTATATTTCTGGAAGTTTCGGCCGCGCCTATAAAGCGGAGTGCCAGCCACAATCTAAGAGTCTTGATTAAACCAGCGAGTAGTGAGGATTGTTTTGACTAGCGATTAGCTCGGCTGTGCTTGTGAATAATCTTTTACATATGTGTATTTTTAAACACTGGTTATTGTGTTTGGTTGCTGTTGAAAGTGTGAAGACCTTCGGAGATTTACTCTGTGAATATTGCTGCTGAATCCTGTATTTAGAGGATTGGATTTTTGATAATAAATTCGCATCGCTCTTGAAGAACTGTTTATTTTCTTTGTGATTGTTTTGCATAAAATCCGCGAATCCGGATCTACGTAACACTATTGTTTTTGTAGTTATGAACTTGTTGAACCGTAAAGAGCTTCTCATCAGTGAAAAGGAATCTTTCCCAGTGCTGACTTGCGGCCCGTCTCAAAAGTTTTCGGAGCGGTACGAGTTTGTTTTTTTTCAGTGAGAAGCTGAACTTTTCGCAACTTGTAAGGCTTCAGTCCAAGCTCAGTTTTTGCTATTCGCCTTACCGATCTGTCTCATGGAAACCCTCAGATTTCTCTGGACTCTCTTTTCGATGGCCTTACGATTCCTTGAAGTGTTTGCAGCCTATTTTTGTCCACTTCCTGGACTTTGACCACATCGCCAAGATCTTTGAAACGGCAGATTGCATCAGACACTGTTTGACGAGGTACATTCAGCAAACGAACTGTCGTTTTCCTTGTTCAAACAACTCTAAAATAGCATACCTTTTGCTCGACATTATCAAAAACACATAAATCAAAGTAAAAACTAAGAAATATATTTAAAAAATATTTTATTATTTTAAAGTGTTGGATAAAGAAACATGAAAACACCAATTAAAAGGAAATTAGTTAACTATTCTAGGAGGCAAGAAATTTGTCCGAATTTTTTTTGCCGCACCCTGTGTTCTTTTAAAAAGAAAGTTTCTGCAAAAGAAAAAGTTGGCAACAGCGAAGAGCATGAACTGATTGACTAGAAACACGCGATTATATTAATCATGTGTCTGTTACTTCACGTGAATTTATGAAATAATAGGCTGTAAACACGGGATTATAGATATCATGTGACTGAAGTCGCATGAATTTAGCCCATTGGATTCTGCAGAAACTTTCAGTTTAAAGTAGTGTCCAGTAGATCAACTAATAAAATAGCTTGATTTTAAAAGAATAAGCAGAATCGTATGCATAACATTCAGAAATCAAATTCAAATGTTATTTTAAAGAATTTAAAAATTTAGTTAGTATATTAGGGACTGTGTGTGTCTTCATAACATTCCTGTAATGCGATTTCCGGAATGAAAAATGACCGTGATTATCAAGTGGGTATTATCCCAAACTCATGGCCATGACATTGTTGCTGTAGCCATGCGTTTCGGTCTAGGAGCCGCTAAAGACCCGCTGAGTACGAGGATTGATGCAATTAAGTATGTCGCGGTGAGGAAGTTTGGAGAGAAAGTTGTAAGCTCAAGTATCATCCGCATCACTTGACCCTGGTACAAACTTACGATGTCCACTGCCAATAGCACTCATGCTGCTTTAGAAATCGACATTAATCCCCACCCATTTGGTATAGTGGTTAGTGACGCTGACTGCTATGCCATAGAGCAAGGGTATCCAACTCGCAGCCCACAACAAACATTTTTGTGGCCCAGTCAATATATCGGCACACAAAAACATCTAATAAAATAGTAAAATTTCCCCCGAAATAAGAAAAAGATAGTAACAGAGAAGAGATGTCAATTGTTAGAACATAAACATTAAATTGTTCTTCTTTTATATATGTTAAAAATGTATTATTCAAAATAAACCTAGGTTTTATGAATATTGATGGGTTTTTTTTCGGCCGCTTTAAGTTAAAGCTTATTTGTTTCGCCCAAGTTAACCTTTGAGTTTGACACCCTCGCTGTAGGGCCTGGGTTCGACTCCCGGAGAAGCCATTGATGTTTGTAAATGCGTAGTGCCTGAACGGCATGGAAGCACCCTAAATGGCCGTCGAGCCTCAAATCCTCTCTTGAGGTTGGTGGAAGAGGAAGAGAGGTGGAAGGGGAAGAGAGGTTAGAGGCTCCTTACCACCAGGTTTTTCCAGGGTGTTCTCCCACAAAATTGGGGTGGAATTGAACCAAATCATACTGTCACCTAAAATGGTGCTCAAAGCTACGGAAAACGGCAGGTGTACATTTAGCATTTAGCCACAATAAACTTCCTGGGCCTCCATTCGACACCGTCAGACAGGTGGCATTAGCAACAACAATGACATAAATCAAATCAAATTAAAATGAGCGTCCAAAAAAGTCTAAATCAGTTATTCTCAAACTTCCAGTATTTGCGACCCAATTTTCAATAATAATTTTCATCCTCCCCCCCCACACACAATAATAATGTATTGAATGTGATTATAATGTATTTTGAAGCTAAAACAATAATACGACCTTAATTATACACCATACAAAATATCCAGATAAATATTAAATTTTGTATAGGTTACTTGTAAGTAATTGATAATTAAAATAAATTACTCTTAAGTAATTATTTTTTGAAAGAATTCTTTTATTTCTGACTTTCTGATATGGTCGCGTTCCCCAGTGGTTATCACCTTTAGGGGGGGCCCGGTTTTAGTCGCTGATCTAAGCAATTAAAATTCCCACTCGGCAAAACAGTTATAAACTATGACTTTCGCTTTGAGGTTCACAGAAATGAATCAACATTTCCAGGTTTCAAAATCTATTTTATTAATCTTCTCTACTATTTGATGGATACTTACGTCACGGTCTACTATCCTGACGTCACCAGCCACTTTTTCTAATTAATGGCTCTCTTAAATGAAATTCATTTAGCGTAGCATTGATAAGAACAAAAATAGACACGTTTTTGTTTATGAGAAATTCCAATTCGTACATTAATTCCGATTACTTCAATCAGGTTATTGATTCCGCGAAACTATTTCTCTTGCTGAAAGAAATTGCAATGAGGTTTCTGAGAAATTAAACTGAAATTTGTTATATCCAAATGTATTCATGATAAATCAACTTCGTTGAACAATTTCCTATTGTGTTTTCGTATTGCTTAAAATATTAAGAAGAATCTTGTTATGGATAATACAAGTTAACCTCAGAGTAAATTTCAATATCCTCATATTTGTAAGGTTCAAATATTAAGAGAAAATATTTGAATAGCTTAGTGATGATAACTGTCTTCTATAAATCTATGAATAATTAACAGAAACAGAATATTTTTCATTATTAATAGAGTTGAGACAGCGACCTCCCAAGCGCTGAGAAAAATAGCGATTTATGAAACTAAAATTTCATTTCTGATTTTTACGCCAAAATAAAAAAAAATTTCGTCAGGATTCTAACTGATTTTACATTCTACATTTATTAAAAGAAACGTTTCTTTTTCGTGAGTGGAAAGGAAGGTTCCTGTTATTATCAACAAGGGAGCTGCAGTTAAAAATATTAGACAAACCAAACCGGCTCAGCCTTTCATCCCTTCAGTGGATCGATAAATGAGTTTCAAACCTGCTTTGTAGCTAAAGGCTGGAGGTTTCGCGCCAGATTGACCACCTGAGCGAAACATCTGCACCGCATTGCCCAAGGTCATGTAAACTGAGATGGGTACAGTAGGCCTTGGTCCTCATGAGCTGTTGCGCCACTGAGTTTAATTTTTAGACAAACAAAATGTAATAATACATAGAGATAGAATGGTTTATTAATTGATTATTGATATTACTCTGAGAAGAAACCTCGTAACTGTACGCTACCGTCGTGTCATGAGTTCGGGCCTTAGTGCCTCTAAAGCCCCTCCATGTAAAGGGGCTGATATTCAATAAATCTGTTGTGGCTCAAAGTGTTCCTTTGGAGTGGTGTGGAGGTAGTTTAAAAGAGGGTAGGTGCCGTCCTCGTCACTTGATTTTGGTTCAAAATTACGAGGTCCACCGTCACTAACCCTCGAGTTGCTTTATAGTGTGTGCGAGGTTAATAAACACTTTCATTCACTCCAACTACGACACTGTCGTATTCGATGAATATCGATCGACGAAAGTCGATTAATATCTAAGACAAGATAAAATAAAAGTAAATAAATAATATTAAAAAAATATTTTTAAGTCAATTCCTACTTAGATCAACAAAGAAAAATGTTATCTTAGTTATTTTTAATTAAATAATTACAATTAATATAAATATTTATACATATATGACAAAATCACAATATTAAGTGTCAAAACACCTTTTTCAAATTAAGGTATCCGACTACGTACGGAACCTTGATTTTAAAATAACGCATAAATGGATAATTTTCATGATATTTAGTCTCACTAAGATTAGAATACATGTATAAAATTGTTTTAAGAACACTTTGACAAAAAAAATTATTTAAATACAATATTTTTGGCAAAAAATTAACTTAGAATAATCTTTTTTCAAAATGTTCTCCTTTTGTGAAAAATGCTTCTATTATTATAATATTTTGCCTGTATATAGCTCAGACCTCTCTATAGAGGCTCAATTAGAATTTTTGAAAAATTCATATTATTTTCAGACTTACCACCATTTGAAATCATTATCGGCGTTTTTTTCTTAAAATTGCTCCTCTCTGTTGTCGTAAAATATGGATAAACCCACTTCTAAGTTATATATTTAAAAAATTCTAGTTGAGCCTCTGCAGAGAGGTCTGAGTTATATACAGGCAAAATATTATTATAATAGAAGCATTTTTCACAAAGGAGAACATTTTGAAAAAAAAATTATTCTAATTTTTTGCCAAAATACTGTATTTAAATAAATTTTTTTGTCAAAATGTCCTTAAAACAATTTATATACTTGTATTCTAATCTAAGCGACACTAAATATCATGAAAATTATCCATTTAAGCTCTTTTGCAAAATCACGGTTCCGAACGTAGTGGGATACCTTTTAAACCACATAAAATCTTTTAACCACATTAAATTTGTAATTAAATTTTTTAATAAAAGTTGAATAGAATAGGTAAGAATGTATCTTTCAACCAGCGTAAAAAAGATGCTGACGTCTAGCTAGCATATGATTGTTCAGGTTAAGTTAAATCTTCATTAAAAATTTAACGAAAGCTTTTTTCTATCCAATAATGCTATCATCTAGAGGAATAATAGCGACTGAAACATATCTCTTTTTCCTATAATTATTTAATTTAATTTAATTAATTAACTAATAATTGAAAAAAAACTGTGTTAACATCAAGTGTCATCCACTACAAGTTTAAAAAAATATATTTTAACTTGAACGGATTATAAAAAGTATTTTATTAACGAATGAAAAGTTGAACAAGATATATATTTAAATATATATAGGAAGAGTGTGGACTAATATTTAAACATTGGGGGAAAAAATTAAAAAATTTTTTTTTAATGGGGTGTGTGTGTGTGTGTTTTGTGTGTGTGTGTGTGTGTGTGTGTGTGTGTGTGTGTGTGTGTGTGTGTGTGTGTGTGTGTGTGTGTGTGTGTGTGTGTGTGTGTGTGTGTGGAGGAGAGAGAGAGAGAGAGAGAGAAAGAAAAACCAATAATATAATTATAATAACAATAATCTTCACTTACCGCAGGTCTCTTTATTTTACATGGAAGGACGAGTCAATGTGTTGTTGTTGTTGTTTTTGAAAAAAAAATATGTCTGTGGAACAATGCGTTATAAAATAATAATTTGTGTTTTGTTTTTTAATTTTCCTTAAATGACCCTGAACTCATAACCAGCATCGTTTCGTTTAGGCATGGGTTCAAGTCCTGATGCCACTGAAGACCCACCGCGTAAAAAGGTTGATGCATATTAAATCTGACGAGCCACAATCTTCACATTGACGTAGTGTGGGAGTTTGAGAAGAGCTGTAATGTATTCCTCCGTGGGTGATACCTCACTTCTAAGTTAACTTCGTGATCTGGGGTGTGGGTTGAATGAAAAACCCGGCATTGTCATGATTTTAAAAATGTCTTTTTAAAAAATTTTTAACAAAAATACCAACAATGATAATATTTATATTTTTCTTAGCCGATGTGAGGGGAAAAACACACAATAGGGTATTCCCCAAATAAGGGATCTTAACCACTATTTTTTTCACTTTAACTTAAATTCCTAATCTTTTTTATCACAGTTACAAAGGATACTAAATTTTATCCTCCCTTTTAATTTTCCCTAGCTTAACCCCGAAAATCCCCCAAATCCTCAATACCATGGATTAACTCTCCCCCCCCGGACTTGATGTTTGCCGGATAGTTTAAAACCCCCCCCACGGCCCCCTTTTTTCGGGGGAAAACCCCCACTAGCATAACCCATTTCCCCAATGATCATCGCTTACGTTAAATTTTGCTTTTTAAAAAAGGTTTCAATTTGCATGTTCAGGGTTTCGGCTTCTGGTTTGGTTTGGGAAAAAGAATTTCCCTTTTTTGGGCCCCCAAAAAGAACCCCAAGGGGAGATTTTGGTAGAAAACCGATGAGCCCGTCACAAAAGCGGGTATCGGGAATAGGTGTCCCCATTTTCGAGGTTCTCGTCACCTATAACCTTCTTATTGTTTTTGGTAAAGTACGAGGGAAAAAAACCCTCAATCATCCAAACTTAAAAACGAGATAATATAAAAAAGGGGGGTACCAAACTTTTTTTTTTCCCGGGCCCACATACGTATTTTATTTTTTCCCGCGGGTCCATACATATGATGGCTATTTCACGCGAGCCGGAGCTGGAGGATTAATGAACGGGGAGGGTAGGAGAGAAATGCCTTAAGACCAAGATAAAAGAAAATTTAAAATATGGAAAATTATCAAAATATTAAAAAACCCTATTTTGTTTTTTTTTAAAGGTAAAATTTTACGTTCGGAACCATGTTTTTTGCAAAACCCAAAATGAAAATATGATTTTTTAAGTGCCACTTAGATTAGAGAGAGAGAGAGAGAGAAAATGTATATAAAATTGTTTTAAGAATAGTATTACAATAAAAAAATTTTTAAGTACAATTTTTTTGAAAAAAATAAACATAGAATGACACTTTTTTCAAAATATTTTTTTTTATAAAAAAATGCTTCTGTTCAATAATTTTTTTGCCTGTATAAAGCCCCAGATCTCTGTACAGGGCTCAACTAGAATTTTTAAAATATATAACTTAGAAGGGGGTTTTTACCCGTGTTTTACGACACACAACAGGGGGGAAACATTTTAAAAAAAAAACCCCAATAATTTTTTCCCAAAGGGTTTTGGAACTCTGAAAATAATCTAATTTTTTCCAAAAAATCATAGTTGGGCCTCAGTACAGAGGTCTGATCTATATATAGGAAAAAATGTTATTATAATAGAAGCAGTTTTCAAAAAGGAAACTTTTTAAAAAAAGGTTATTCTAAGTTAATTTTTGCCGAAATATTGTATTTAAAAAATTTTTTACGTAAAAATTGTTTTTAAAAACAATTTTATTTATTTCAATCAAAGGGACATTTAAACCCTCAGAAAATTATCCTTTTAAAGCGCCTTTTTAAAATCATGTTTCTGAACGTGCCCGGAAAATTTTTAATTATTATTTTTTATATTTTTTTTATTTTTGGCACTGAATTTTTTTTAAATTGGAAGCTTTTAAGAATTAAATCCCTTTACAATTTCTTTAAATTTGTAAACGGTTTCCCTTTTTCATTACCAATAATATAAAAAATTTCCAGGTTTTTGTTACCCTGTGACATTTTCCAATTTACCCAAAAAACCCCCTTTTTTCTTTTCAAAAAAATTTTTCAAGAAAAAACCCAAATTTTTACACCTCTTGAAAGAGATCTTTGAGGAAAAGTGCCATTGAACGATTCCTGTTTTTGGTATTTATTTAAAATGACAAATGACTTTCGTGACAAAAACGAATAATTACTGATTCATGCTTGTTTTTCACTACAAAAATAGTCAACTTCCCCAAACTGTGGGAAAAACCCCATTTTTTTCGTATATTTTTTTTTTTGCAAGAAAGAAAGATAGTTAAAAAAATTTGTCCCACTCATAAAATGGTCGCTATTCCACTGTTGTCTATTAACCCAATCAGAAAAAAAAATTTCCCCCTTCACCCATAAAATCGAACAAAAAAAACAAAAATTGTTATATTTGATTTCTTAACAAAAAATTTTTACACTAAATTTTTTTAAGAAAAAGAATTTTTTAGAGCAATGGGCCATGACCGGGGGGACTTAAGAAGGGCCCCAGTGGGCCGCATGCGGTCCCGGGGGAGGTTCAGTTTTCGCTGATATAGAGGGGAGAGAAAAATTATATACCGGGTTTTAAAAATAACATATAAGGGAAAGGGAAAAGCAATGAAAAAAAAATGATGTGGAAGGCGGAAAAATTAAAAAGAAAAGAAAAAAAAAAAAAAGAGAAAAGGAAAAATACTAAAAACCCAAAGGAAAAAGAGCAATTTTTTAATCATTAATGAAACATAGAAAAGGATATACCATTTCCAGAAACAAAAGTTCCCCTGAAGAAACGCTACTAGTTCCCCAAAACAAAATCCCTTTATAAAAAAAAATTAATATTTTAAAATATTAGTCAATAACATTCTTTTGGTGTTAGTGAACTTGGCTGTATTATCAAAATTACACTCACTTTCTATTTAGTTAAGATTTGAAATTGGACAATATTTTCTACTTTTTTTCAATTCTTTCTATTAGTACACTCTCTCTATATATATTTATTTATATATTTATCTTGTTCAAATTTACAATCGTTCATAAAATACTTTCTATTCATCCAATCAAGTTCAAATAATTTTTGTTAACTTGTAGTGGATGACACTTGATGTTAATGCAGTTTTTTCAAATATTAATTTAATTTAATTAATTACCGATTTTTGACGCCAATTGATATTTGTCTCTATTGTTGTAACTATGTAACTGTTAAAACAAAGACAAAAGTTGGCGTCGAAAAAACCCGTTTTCAAACCCAAAATAAACCAAACCGGTGCATTGTTACAACAATGCAGAGGAGTCATGTTTTAAACCCAAATCCAACTATTAGTTACTCTCCCTTTATATATTTATTTATATATATATATATATATATATATATATATATATATATATATATATATATATATATATATATATATATCTTATTCAACTTTTTTAAATCGTTAATAAGGTACTTTCTATCCTTTCATTTTAAAATGGAAATGATTTAAAAAATTTTTTTTTTATTCTTGTTATTATTTATTTATTTACAGAATGACTTTATTTCAAAAAATTCAATCGTAAGGGTGAAGTTAAAATTAAACTATACAATTAAAAATAAAACGGAAAACATTTTTGTAATATTTTAATGAATGAAATGTTTGAAGGGTATTTTTGTTTTCTAACTTTTTTTAAACAAAACGAAAATGTAACTGAACTTCTCCAAAGGATTTCTGAAGCTGTGGATGAAATAAATTTAGCTAGTTACTAAGGATTCATCAGGGCGTGTAAGTCTTTCGCGTTTTTGGTTTGTTTACTTTAAATAAAGTGCAATGAAGCATAAAGCAGCATAAAATACTTTTTCCCTTGATTGTTTCACTAATTCTGTAGTAGGTACATCTGAAATGCATTCTGTATCTGTTATCATTCTAACACAAAAGCAAACTAATCCTTAGCATCACAGGTAAGACATACGAATATTTTTTTGTTCTTTTAGGCAACATAATTAATCCAATTTCAGAAATATTTCACTGCTTTTATTAAATAAAACAAGGAAACTTATGGCATAAAAATTTAATTTTCGTTTCTACTTAATTATACCTTCTGGAAAAGTTTGTATAAATTGGTACCTTTATTATACCTCATGATCTTTTCAGTCAAAAAACTGAAAATGCTATAGGTTTCTACAAAAAAAATTTATAGTTTTAAATCTTTTTTTTTTGTATTTGAAAAAGATGTTACATTAAAGCGGTAGCTGTTTATCTTACTATTGTTTTAATACATATGACTTGTCTGAATCTTGTTGCTTTGTTGACAGAAACAAAGAATAAATAGTTTGTTGATTGTATTTCTGACAAGACTTAGTTCTCATAGTATTTATATTCGATATATTTTCAGATATCATCGCATATTCCCTTCAGTTATTTTGCCCACCCCTTCTCGCATGCGTTCCACAATTGAAGAGCCGTTGTCTTGCACCCATGTTTATCCAAGTACACCAGGGAGGAAAATAGCGGCCCGTGTATCCCATTGCTGCCCGCAAAGAGTATTTTTGAGGCTGACTAAGTTAGTCAGAAAACCAAGTAGAGTGAAAATGTTCTCTATGTTTTGGTCGACATATATTTGTAAGGCCACGTTTTTCTTGCACGAATATTAACAAGTGTAAATATAGATCCAATTTGGCTGATATTCCCTTTCATGCTTTGATGAGAATTCAACAAGGAATTTCGCTCCTTATTTATAAAGTTGAAAAAGTGTGATAAGGTACATTTTTCTCATTCAGCTTATTCTAAAATTAAATATGCTTGCTGTTGCAGTTAGTATAGTAAATAAACTGAATAAAACTACCACTAATTTATTTATACTTTATATTTGTTGATTTTTATGTTACAATTTATACTTTTTCTGAGATGCAAAGTGAACTAATAAATGCCATAATTTTTAAAAGATACGCCCCACTGGTGTCCTCCGCTTCCACATTACGACCCTCGAGCCTAAATAATTGTCCACCCCTAAGGTCGAGTTCACAATTGCCCTCTATTGTTTGGTCAATTTGTCGTGGTAGTTTTGAAATACATTTGGTACATTATAAGTTGTTTTTTTTTTTGCCTGTAGAAAATAGTAAGAAAAAAAGTGTGTGTGTACTTATGTATGCACGTAAAAGTTATACTTCTTTGGCGTAACAAGATTAAAATCCTTCTAAAAAATCTTTAGCAGGAGCAAGCTGGAGTTGAATCACGAAAGGCGGTCACGAGCGAGAGTTGAACGATACTAACCTTCAGTCAATTAGACCAGCCAAACCTGAGACAATCATGATTTAAATAAATTTAAACATCCCCCGCACAGGGACAGTAGGACCAATAATATGGGGAGAGGGTCGAAGGCGGGAATGATCTGTCTCATTCTGAATATTTCTAAACAAAGCATTTTCGTATCCGTTCCTACGAAACGCAAAGCAAAGGCTCTCTGACACGGGGTGTATAGCTCAGTGGTAGAGCATTCGACTGCAGATCGGAGGTCCCCGGTTCAAACCCGGGTGCCCCCATTTTCAGGGAAGTGAAGAGAAATAATTCTTTTGAGAATTTTGAAGACGGCACTGATCTGTCCCGTTCTGTATATTTCCAGTCAAAGCATTTTCGTATACGTTCCTACGGAACACGAAGCAAAGGTTCGCCGACGCGGGTGTATAGCTCAGTGGTAGAGCATTCGGCTGCAGATCGAGAGGTCTCCTGTTCAAACCCGGGTGTCCCCTTCTTCATGGAAGTGAAGAGAAAAAATTTTCTGAGAATTTCGAAGGCGGGAATGATTTATCCCGTTCTGTATATTTCTAGACAAAAAATTTTCGCATCCGCGACGGTGTGTGCGCGCATTGTAAAAATTTACCCTCATCCTATTTCTCTAACGCCCCAAAAGAAGTATAACTTCAAAAAATTTTTGAACAATTTTATTAAATTACGTTATTTTACATAAAGCCTTTTACAATTTATTTCAAAGGCAACTATTTTTTTTAAAAAAGGTGGGAACATAAAACTGAATTCAATTGTTATTTAATATCAGTTATTTCAGTAAATGCATTTAAAAAATAAATTAACTTCTATTACATTAAATTTCCAACAACAAAAAATTTTTGTTCATGGTTTCTCAAACATATATATGTATATATCAAGCGCTAAAAGTGTTCACACATTTTGCAATGTTTATCTTACAAAGATTACATCCGTGTTAAATATTATGTTTTCCTATATTAATCATAATAAATTAAAAAGTACCAAAGCGAAAACTAGGAAATGTCAGTTAGCATAATTAAGAGATACAGCAAAGCGTGCTTTATTTATTTTGGTTCCTATCATACTCTTATCACACATCTCATCTAAGAGCGAGTTTACGCCTAAACGCTTACATAATCGGTTCTCTTAAAGCTCCGTTCCTCGCCAATTAGCCATTAGTGTTTTTATTAAAAGTCTCTCTCTTAAGATTGAAGCCCAGATTCACTTCCCCGAAGCTCAAGAAGGCACATTTGGGTCAGTCACAGAGCGACCAGAAAAGTAGTCCCAGTAAAAGTTCTCTCACTAGATTCCAGCTGTGTGTTCGCGGGTGAGAAAGCAGAAAAAAAAAAAAAAAAGGGTGAATTTAACTTGTAAGCGGCGTGGGTAGAAGACGATCTGTATCAGTCCACTTCAAATTGGGGAAGCCAAGAATTATTAATCAAAAAAAGCGCTCGCTGCAAAATAAAGAAGTGTCAACGGAGGCCAGAATCGTCTGGTGTCAGATTGCGGACGGATGTCACATGACCTTCTCGTCCCTCTTCATAATAGTACTACTGCTGCCTGACAGGCTGAACTGTTCGAATTTGTCGCATGGCGGTGGAACCAGTGGAAGAACAAAAGCCCGCGAAATCTCGTGAAAAGACGAGAAAAAAGCAAAAAAATGGGGTAAGTGCCGTTGTTAACTGTTAATACTCTTAGCTAATCCCTTATTCCATTTTCAAACATTGAATGAATTATGAATCTATTCTAGTTCGCCAAATCCAGCAGTATATTCCTTTTTTTTTTTATTTTAATTTTATGAACTACTTAGGAAGTACGGAATCAAATATTATTTGATTCTTTAAATGCATGCACAGAGGAAATCACTGAGGAATTGTAGTCAATTGCGTACATAATCCCCTAGACTAACAAAATTTTAATTTTTACCATAGAGACCTCCGTTACTGTCATTGTGGCCGTGGTAGCTTACTGGTTATGGTCACCCTACCCCCCGTATTCAGGGACTAATGTAATGTACGAAAAATGTGTCATGGTTGTAAGTCCTCCCGTTGATGTAATGTGGTAATTAGAAGAGGGATATCAGCTAAGGTGTCATCCTCGTTACTTCATCGAGGTTCAAAATTTCCGTCG
>BMAV01003218.1:0-43641 GCA_019973955.1 Trichonephila inaurata madagascariensis | reverse complement strand
AAATTTTTCTATGAAAAATATTAAATTTTTTTGTTTTCCACGCTATTTTCTAAAATAGTAGTTTTTAATTACCAGCTATGTTGAATAATAAAATTAAAATGTATTCTCATTACACTGTAGCTACTTTTATATAAATAGAATAATAACTTACATAAATAAATAAAAAAAAAATTTTAAAAAATTTTTAAAAAAATTGCAATGTTTTCAAATATTTTAAAAACGACATATATACAAAAATTGGAGGTTTAAAGATATGATGCATTTTAAAATTCAAAATTTTTTTATACATCAGATTCTTTTTTGAAAATAGGTCCAAAAAAAAATACTTAATATTTATCATAGAATTTTAACATGTTTTTTTAAAATTATGATTATATTTTAAACATTTTATATTTTTCTGAAGTCCCATTCTTTTATAAATAATGTAAAGATTTCGAATCATTAAATTTAATTTTAAATGAATTATTACCTTTTGAAAATTGTTTATATTTTCAGACCTCTAAAAAAATTTAACACCTAGACCCTCAAACCAAGTCAGAAAGAGAGTGTGCCAAAGCAAAACAATAACAATTAATTTTAAACAAACTTGAAAGTAATCTCTCAAAGGCAAGAGAAAACTATGCTAAAAATAAAACAAAGCTAAGTATAAAGGCTCATAAGAACATCTCAATCACCACACTTTAAAGAACAGAAAGATGCAAATAGGTAATTTTATAATGATACTGTACCTACCTAATCAGTACCCCACCGAGGAAAGATCAGCTATAAGCTAACCTAATTGCCAGTCGCTAATACAAAGTAATACCAAACCATTAAAATAGATACATGTTAAAGAAAATTAAAAGTGCAAAGTTATGTAGCCATAACCCTCATCACTTCAAAAATACGAAATAATATCAATACAAACAAATTTGTATCTACAAGATAGTACATATTACACATGTACAAAATGATTACATAAAAAAAAGATAAAGTAAAAAGCAAATACTAAAAAACTTGAATATACTAAAATAAGAAGAAAATTAAGTAAAAATATGTCTTTGAAAAAAGAAAAGAAGTAATAATTTAACATATATATATATATATCTTCATAAAATTTTCAATCGTTAATAAAATGTTTTTTTATTCATCCACTCAAGTTCAAATACATTTTTTAAACTTGTAGTGGATGACACTTGAAGTTAATACAGTTTTTTCAAATATTATTTCATTAATTAAATTTTTTAAATTTTAAATTTATTCTGCGTTATTTCTGACAAAATTAGATTTATCTGCAACAGATGGTGCCAGTAAATTTTCCTAACGAAGTAGGAATTGACTTTAAAATTTTTTTAAATTACTTGTTTTTGTCATGATAATGGCTTTCCTTATGTTTCCTTACCTAAATTAATAAATAGTTGTTTAACTAAAGCAGACTTCATTGAACCCAACTGCAAATTTACCATTTTTTTCCTTTAATGTTAACGTCCAACTGAGTGTTATACTATAACTTCCCTTTTTAGATAACTTATTAAAGAGTGTTTATAAAAACGAGACTTATATCAATGCGTTGATAGTAAAATTGTTTGACTCAAGCTTTTAGTTCGAATATGTAAAAGATAAGCATTATCTCTGTGACGAAGAGAAACAATTCAGATAGGAATTTTTTTCAGCTGTTTTGTTAGAAATGGAATCGAAACATAAAACAGATAAAAACTTCCTTAATAATATCTCTCAAATAGACAGTATAAGGATTACATTCATCATGAGTAATTAGTAGCATGAAAATTCTTCACAGAGTCAAAGTATCTTTAAAAATCAAAGTATTTTTGAAAAAACTCCTAATTTCTGACTGTGCTGATTGATTTTATTCCCAGTAATTTCTCTACATAATGAAGGCTTCATATTTTATGTTGGGATTCCTCAGCTTGACTGTTGTTTGTAAGACTAAAAAGCTTACATTTAAGAAATGTGGTAAGTAAATTTCTTAAATATATTTATTTTTAAGGGGTGTTGGAAACACTTAAAATCTTCTTAATACGATGCTTCTCAAACATTCAATGTTCGTACCCAATTTTCAATCAAAATTTTCATGGTCCCTCCACATACAATAATAATGTATTGAATTCAATATGAATGTACTTTGACGCTATAGCTACAATACGTCTTTAATTATAAACTGTACAAATTATCAGGACAAGTATTAAATTTTGCATGTAATTTTGTATATGACAAGCCCTTGGGGTCGCTAATAATTATTAAACTTGTTCTTAGTATTGATGAATTAATGATCAAATACATTGTGCAGCACTCTGATACATTTATAAGTATATATATAATTGTAAATGTGTATTTTTTTAAATCTCAGAATGTATTTTGTTTTGATTCCTCTCAGTAAATTAATCATTTCTTAAAATCTTTTAATTTCAACTTTTCGATATGCTTGCGCCCCCCTGGAATGATTATCACGCCCTCTAGGGGGGGGGCATCCCCCAGTTTGAGAAACGCTGTCTTAATATGACAATTTTGAGATTTTTACATTTTCAAATTGTATAGATTTTAACCTTTCTAAAAATACCTTATTTTAACCTCTAGGGTAATTAGAAGCCCTTAAAACCTATTTTTAAATAATCATTGAAACTGTGCCACGCTCATTTAAATGGCGGAAAATATAAACCAAGTATTTTTTTTATGCTTAAAAGTTTAATCAATGATGGAAATCAAAACATTTAATCCAGAATTGCTAAAAAAGTGGAGGAGGTACACAAAATCTCAAGGAAAGTTTAAACAGCGTAATATGGTCTCGTGTACTGAAGAAAATATTTGTACAAATAGAAGTATTATCATTGGATACATATGGTGCAATTTCGTCATTTAATATGGAAAATGTATGAAAACCAGAAATTTTGAGAAAACTTAATATTGAGCCAGGTGATTACACGGTACAGGCAATGGAGCGCCTCGACAAACAGAAACTGTTAAAGGCTAAATACTCCTGTTTACAAAAATAAAGGAAGTTAGGAAAGAAAAAAGACTTAAAAGGAAGAGAGAGGATGATGAGATTCAAAATGTGTAAATCATTTGGTGTATGGGGAGGAATGTTTAAATAAAAAAGTAATTATGCATTAAAGTTCATTTATCTCAAAATGTAAATTTGATTTTCGATGTACCTTTTCTGGAAAAATAATGTTCACAGGTATACAAGTTTTTATGACACATTTATAATGATGTCTAATATATGTTAAAATGAGTTTTTGTAAAAAATTCAAAAATTTATTTTTTACAAATTTTTTTTGGGTAAAAATGGGTACAATGTCATTATGTTTGATAAAAAATTTAATAAACCATTAAAAATTTTAAAATTAGCTAAGAGCTCATTTCAGTATAATGAGAAAGACGTACTTTTAATTGTATGAAAAATTTCAAGCATATGCATAGAACAGGTTTTTAGAAAAGGTACATCGAAAACAGCCAATTTAGCATTGTCGGTATAGAGGTTTAAAAACGTTGTTATATATTTTTTGTGCTATCACTTGATTTTATATATAAATGTGTAAAAATCTTGGATCCACGCCTAGAGATGTGGGAGAAAGGGAAGGAAGACTAGCCATGTTCAAAATCAGCTAATTTATTTGTAACACAATCAACAACACAATTTCAATCAATCAAAACTAAGAGATGCATCCAATTAAAGCTATATGGAGTCAATTAACAAGGTACGCGATGTAGGAGAAGACTTTAAAGATCAATACACTTACTTCAGGTTCGGATAAACTGCCTTCCTAACTATCTAAGCTCTATTCAATATCTAGTGACAAATCGTCAACTTAATTATTACAATTATCAAATAGTAAATATCTGCGTTATACTATAAATTTGATAAATCACTGTTCCACACACACTAGCAATCTCTACCTCTCTCTCTCTCTCTCTCTAACTTGAAAGCCTATACTATGTATAGTAGACCTAATTTACATATTCACGTTCTCTTCTTCAGAGGGTGCGTTCAAATAAAATAGTTTTTAAGAACCAAAGATTTCCCAAGAGGATTTGTCAAAAAAAAAGGACGTGGATAGAGTCGTCACAAATGCAAATTTCTACGTCAAATTAATAACAGTTTTATTTCATTTGGGGATTAGAGAGCAAAAACTTAATATGAAGACAGCATTGACAGATCTGGCGAGAAACTAGGATAATATAACTTTCTAGAATTATATACAAATGCAATTTTATAGAAATTTGTTAATGTCGTTGCAGTGGCGCCTCCTTCTGCAAGTCGCAAACAACAATGGGGAAAGGAATAAAAACTCTTAACGACTGGACCGAATAGGGATTCCTTTCGTCTTAGTCGTCTAAGACATGCACGGTATAGCTGCGGATGAGTAGGTCGGTGGATTAAATAAACACCCTAATCAAGGTCAACAGCTTGTCACCGAATCGTTAAAATTTGAAGAAATAACATAATTTCTTCATTAAAATTTAAGTGTTGCGCACGATGTAAGAGATCAGTCTGCCTTCAGTCCAATCTAAACAGCAATCTGTATTTAGTACCCCCAAAACGTTAATTTTAGGACCACTTCTCTCAATTTTCTTTACACAATGTTGGTTTTCTACTCCAAACCTTGCAGTTATATCGAATTATCTCTCTTGAAGCTCGAAATGTTGCTTTGGTGCAGAATCCAACCTTCACCGAAGAAATTGATTTTCATTGCATGACGCCCTTTTGTCTCAAAGCAAACGAGTCCCATGTTGCCATTCTCAAAAATTAAAACAAATGAAATTCCTTGAAATATAGATTGTATCGATACAGTTAATTTCACTTTACCTTGTAAAATTATGAATCAAATTAATTTTGTTATTCGGTGCTTAAATTACGAACACCCTGTAATCTTCCTTCTTTAAACTGAAAGAACTAGAAAAGTCTTGAGAAGGAATTGTAAACTATATGTGACCCGAAGAAACGCTTTTTGATACTGACTTTTTATAATTTCAAATTGATCCCTAAACTTTTGAGCAACATTAAGAGGTTTGTTTACCATCACGACAAAAAACCGAACACATCCCTTAGACTTGCGAAATGATATCTTAATACCAATAATTAAAGGTAAATTATCTTTAAAAAATTTCACTTAAATTACAAAAACAGGATATTTACATTTCACCCTCCTCCTAACTACGCTATATAAATGTCCAAAGCATTGGCAATAATAGTGAGAGGATAAATGTTTCACAAAAGTTTATAGAAATTTTTCATTGTCTTTCGTGTAAACCGTATTTTAATGTTTATTTTTATTCTTTTAATAATAAAAGCCAAGGTATTTTGTTGTACCTTAAGGTATCCGACTATGTTCGGAACAATGATTTTGAAAATGCATGTAACTAAACAAATTTTCTTATGTTAGTGTCACCTGAATTAGAATAAACATATAAAATTGTCTTAAGATTATTACTATAATAAAAAATTATTTAAAATCAATTTTTTGGCAAAAAAGAAAGAAAGAAGAAATATTTTCAAACCATTTCTCCTTTTGTAAGTGCTTCTATAATAATAATAAATCAGTTTTATATATGTAGGATATTCCATTTTGTAAGAAGTTAGATCATATCACATTTACCGAGGTCAGCAATTCTAATCAAAACAGTGATGATATTCCACATCAGCGCCATCTGTAGCGTCCTTTTTAAAAACGCCGACATGAACCACGAGAATTTCGCCAGGGAGCCCACTAACATTCGTTGAGAGAAGTCGTGTTTCGCGCGTCAGCCCTCGCACAAATCCGCGCCAGGCGGTAAATCTTAATAGTACCATAGCAGGTTCTATCATTCGTCCGCGCCAGGCGGTAAGTCTTATTAGCACCATAATGGAATTCTATTTAATCTTAATTGCCTCCAAAAAGTAATGTGATCTAACTTCCTATTCTTCGAAATATGCTTATCCTAACTTTCCTATTCTTTTGCAATATTCCCCATGTAAATACTCCCTATAATTCTTAATAAATTGTTTTAGTTTTCAACTAGTTTTCTTTCTTGAACTATGTTGTCTGCTTTATTCAAAATTAACTACACACCCTAAAAGCCTAAGGCTTTTGCCATAAAACCCGCCATCTAAAGAATCCAATCTTTTTGGAAGATTTCGGTTGGATTCCACAGAAATAATTTGGGGATCGCTCTCGGGATTGATTTAAAATCTTCTTTTTTCCTAACCTTCTTTTTTTGAAAAAAAAAAAAAATTGGCTTAACGCTCAAATTGAGGACATATTTGAAATGTAAACAAACGGTTTTGCCTCTCATAACCATAACATACTAACATTATACTTAACAGTGTTTCCTTTTTGAAAGTTGCTTTGTCGTACAAGCGCTTTGATGAATTTTCAGTGAGTCCATTTCAAGCTTCATCTACAGCATCAAAGAAAACTACGTTTTCAACAAATGTATCAGGTACTGTTTTTATTATGTTCTTCATTAAAAGAAATCTCTAAAGAAAGAATTTCCAGAGTCATCAAATCATGCTGTTAATAACAAAATTGTGTTTTGAATTTTTTAAAAGTGTATAATTCATGTTTTAAAGCATGTTTATCTTTAAATATATTTTTCTGTTTGTGCATGAACATCCGCCCGTATTAAATTCTTTGCAAGTATGTCTTTTAAAATATTAAGAAATCGATGAATATTCAAGTTATTTTAACTTTTGCAATTCATTTAAAAACGAATTGATTTATTGTATTTGATATGGCCTTTAATATGCAAAACTAAAGGATTTCCGTTTTGTTGCGTCACTGACCTTGACGGGTGCCTCTAAGCATTAGGAATTCATAAATGCATCATTCTCCGGGATAAATATTTCGCAATTTTTCGATTACTGATCTCTTTTACATTTTCCCCGCAGCTGTTGTGTAATAAATTAATCATTTCCTGTATTTTGAGAAGAAATTACACTGAATTATTTTTTGCTTTTCATTTAAACATAGATTGCATTTTATAATTTATTGATGAAACATCCTAGATGATCCAATTTTAATGGTGTACTTTATCATTCAATATGAATATTTTTGAGTTCACTTTTGGCAAATTATTATGCTTTCTATTGAAACGTATTGCTTATTATTAGAATTTGATGATGAGATAGATCCTGAATGATTTTATTTTATTGGTGTAATAAAAAATATATATATAGGCACTTTTTCCTTAAGTGACTAACTTCTAATTGTTTCTTTTCAGATGATTAAATTCTTTTTTCATTTTGTAATAAGATTTAATCTCAGTTTTTAAAAACACAAGATTTACTTTTAATTTATTTTTACTTTCAAATTCTTTTATTATAACAAAATTAACTGATATATTAAATGTTTTTATAGAAGTTTTTTTTTTGGTTGAAATTAATAATTGAAGTATTTCAATTTAAGTATTACACGTTTTAGCTCGCACTGTTGTTTTTAAACATTATTGGTCTAAAATATTTTTAGAATTAACCAAAGTTTGAGTATTTCATTGCATATTTTTAATGTATTTTGGTGCGTACAATTTTATCTTAAATTTTGTTGGTGAAAGCGAGATTTGCTATACTATAGTGATACACCATTGTTATTGTTAGACACTTGTGACAGTTTAGTTAATTCTTTTGGTTACTAAATAAAATTAAATTTAAATTTTAAAATGGCCTATCTCGGCTTAAAGGTCGACGTGAAGATTTATTCGTCTTAGCCACAGAACTAAATTTAAAATTCGATAAATCTATGACCATCGCTACTCTCAAAGACCTAGTACTAGTAGTGAAAATTATGACGAAGGTCAACCAAAACCTACACACAACGATGAAGTAGAGGATCGTAAGGCCAAGGAAGAAAAATTGCATATAGAAGGACGGGAGGAAAAATTACGCATAGAAGCCAGTGCAGAAAAATTGCATAGAAGGAACGAGGAAGAAAGAATACACATCGAAAAATTGAAGTTTGATGAACAAAACGTAAAGACTAATTTGAATTGGAAAAGTTGAGGATCAAAGCGCAATTTAAATTAGGTGCCTTTATTGATACATCCAGAGGAGCAGTAATACTAAATTTCACGTCAAAGAAGTGTCAAAATTTATACATCGTTTCGATTTGAAAAGAAGAGACATCAGTCTTTATCTTAAATTATTCGAACGTCAAGCGCAGATACTGGATATAAAATCCAGAATTTTGGGTTTCTCATCTGTTGGAAGCTTATTACCGGCTGGGAAATATCTCATCATAGCGAGAGAACCTGATGACAAAGCTCGCTCTTACGAACATGTTAAAGACTTACTACTGAAACGTTTTTAAGCTAACCCCAGAAAAATTTCGGCAACTATTTGTTTCTCATCAAAAGGCTCCTGAAAGAACATGGATTGATTTCTACCATGAGATTAAATGCTTACTTCAGCAGTTGGATGAACGGTTTTAAAGATAAGATACTTTCGAAAAATTATCTGAATCTAATCACAACGGATCAACTTAAACGGAAAACACCTTTCGAGAATTTAAAAGAATATTACTTAGATGAATGGCCAAGCCTTGGGAGCTCTCCTGTTCAATTGTAGAAAAACTCGAAAGGTCGAAGACGTTAAAAAAGACACTGGAAGCAAAGGGCAATCCATTTTGCGAAGAAACAGAGGAAATTCAAACCCATTGAAAAAACTCACGTAGATATGAAGCACCGAGAAAATTCGAATACTATAGCAGAACAGATAAGAAGTTTCCAGCGTCAACAAATTTCAACAAACATTATCAATCTCCTGTCACCAAGTATGAAAATGTTTGAATGTCAAGACAATGCACAGAAAGGGTATTACAACAAAAATTACGAAAAGCACCCAAACAACAATGCTCAGACGGGTATTCAAAGTCACGGAAATTCAAAAGAACGTCCAGAGGAAACTTGCACACTCATCGTTAAGGAAGGTTTACATTACTAAAAAGAAATATTTTTTCGGAAAGAAAGAAAAATCACGGCGCTTATAGACAGTGGTAGTACCGTAAGTTTGCTGCGAGAGAACACAAGCAGAGAAGAAGAATCATGGACCCAACAAAATTATCGAAGAATAAAATACTTCTCACAGGTATTGGCAGAAGCACAGGTGACAACTATCAGGTTCCTTTGAACATGAATTTGTTGAGATTGACAATGAACACTATTCATTGACTTGGCATGTTGTACCTGCCGATAAATTAAATTCGAAGCAGTTATTGGGTCAGACCTTTTGGAACAAAAAGCATCGATAAGTTTCACGAAAGAAGGGAGTTAAATTCATCAAATATGAAAATCAAAAGCACTTATGAAAATTATGCAAATATCTGCTGAAAATCTTCAGAAGAACTAGACCTGCGTCATGTTGAAAATTGCCGAATTAAGAAGGAACTCGAAGTTAATACAAGATTATAAGCCAGAAAAATATAGCATCTACGGCGTCACAATGAGAATTATTCTGAAAGACGAAGAACTGATGCTGTCAACCACCTCGTCGACTAGCGTTCACCCGAAAAGACAAAATTAAAAAGAAAAGACGGATCGTCGAGAATATTATTATTGACTACAGAAAAGTTAAACCAGAAAGGGCATACAACAAAGAAGAAGAATGGCTCAATGTACAAAGAAGGGATTATACGTCCGAGTTCATCCCGGAATATGCAAAGTCGATCGTAATGGTAAAAGAAAGATGAGATGCAGAATTTTTACTGCTTTTTATGTCTCCAGAAGAGGAAAAAGCTGGAAAAACTTCAGCTAGAAATGTCAAATCTTCAGAAAAATTTCCAAACTGATCAAAAGTGTTTTCCGAGACTTTTGGAAAATTGGACAATTTGAAATCTAACATGATCTTCATAGAAAGCAAGACGTAGCCCTTCAAGATACTCAAGTAAATAGTATAATGCGCGAGGTGAAGCAGAGAAATAGTGCAGCTAAAAATTGAATTCTAGAAATAGATATGAAGTGGTAAGGTTGAATTCATCACGAAGGACCGAACTCCACCACCACCTCAACTGATTTAATGAAATATTTTTTATACAAATTAAATTTTTGGATGGCAATTGGTATATTTAATCAACTATATTATATCCTTTTCGAGAAATTAATTGCTATTATGTGTGGTAAACTCGTTTCCAATAGTATCTTATATTCGTTTGTAACAGTATTATATTGTAGTATTATTCTTTTACCTTTCGACCTATTTGAAGGATATTTTTTTTTTGTGTTTGTGATTTGGTATTTAGTTAGTACCAAGAATCGCAATATAGAATATTTTGAGTATTTTATGTTTTATTTTAGATCGGAATTGTAAATATCGAATTTATGCATCTTTTCATCTGTATATTTTATTACTCAATAAGGGCAATATCTTTTTTTTTTGATTTATTGCATAAGCATTCATATTTAAATTTATGGTTATAGCTGGAATCATTTTAGCTTTCTTTAGTCAAATAATTTAGCTCTCCAACATTGTGAAACTGAAGACCAACTCAGTCAGAGGAGGTGATTTTGTAGGATATTCCATTTGTAGAGATTAGATCATATCACGTGCATTTTACCGAGGTCGGCAATTCTAATCAAAACAGTATTCACATCAACGCCATCTAACGTCCTTTTTAAAAACATAGAGCATGAACCATTTCTCCAGAGGCTCACTAGCATTCGTTGAGAGAAGTCGTGTTTCGCGCGTCAGCTCACTTTCTAAATCGCGCCAGGCGGTAAATCTTAATAGTACCATAACGAGTTCTATCATTCGTCCGCGCCAGGCGGTAAGTCTTATTAGCACCATAATGAATTCTATTTAATCTCAATTGCCTCCCTTAAAGTAATGTGATCTAACTTCCTATTCTTCCGAAATATGCTTATCTAACTTTCCTATTCTTTTTGCAATATTCCCCATGTAAATACTCCCTATAATTCTTAATAAATTGTTTAGTTTTCAACTAGTTTCTTTCTTGAACTATGTTGTCTACTTTATTTCAAAATTAACTAACACACTAAAACCCTAGACACCACGCCATAAAAACCCCGCCATCTGAAGAATCCAATCTTTTTGGAAGATTTCGGTTGGATTCCCACATATATATCAGTTAAATCAGTTTTATATATATATATATTCAAATTTTGGGGGAGTACTAAATATCAAAAAAATATTCTTTTATACGCTTTTTCCAAACCACGTTTCTAACGTAGTCAGAATTAGAAAGCTAGAGTATTTGTTTTTACTTATGCCGCATGATCGACAGTAACATCACATCTAGGCCCACGAAATTCATCGCGGCTAAGGGCTAAATTTTTATGCCTGTCGTTAGCCTTAACTTTGAGTACCATAGAGGTTACAGTGCGATTTTTCTCGGTTTCACCCCAATTTTGAGAAAGAACACCCTGGCGTGGTCAGGGGCCTCCCACCTCCCTTCCCTTACCACCAACCTCAACAGAAGACTTGAAGCTCGACTGCTATTTAGAGTAGCCCCTGACGCGAAGGCACTATAGATTTACAAACAGCCATGCCTTCTCCTGGATTCAAATCCAGGCCCTAAGAACACCGCAATCAGTATCACTAACCACTATACTGGATGGGCGGCTGCTAGAGTATTTAAATCTATCCCATGTGGCAAAATTTTATTATTACAGAATTTATTGCCGATTCAATGCAATTTTATGAGATAAAGTAAGCAGCAAAATAGTTAATGCAGATTTAGACTTGCAGAGAACCAAACAATTATTTATTAAAGTTAACTTAGAGATAATGATGGTAATTAACCTGTAAATATACGAGCGAAAAATTTGTTTTGTTTTATACAACCTAATGCATTATTAGAACAATCATTTTTATGTCTTTATTTACAGACGGTGGGAAACAGATTTTTACCATACACAAATTGAGTGTCTCACCAGATCCGATAACAATCGGTAGCAAGAACCTGAAGGTATCGATCGACTTCTCTCTACGTGAAGATATTCCTTCAGGGGCTCGTATACATACTGCAGTTTGGAAAGTGATGGATTTCTTCGTTGGTAAAGGATACATTCCACTTGCCAAAGAAAAGTAAGATTCTTATCACGCTTGCTTTAAAAATAGTTTATTTTGTCATATCCTTAGTGGTTCAATAAATTCTACAGCAATTTTGGACCTGAAAATCAATTTTAATCCGTAAGTAATCAATCGCTTAAGTGCCACGGACGTGTATACACGTCCCACTGTGCAGGTGCGCTTAGTGCCACGGACGTGTATACTCGTCCCGCTGTGTAGGTGCGTTTAGTACCACGGACGCGTATACACGTCCTACTGTGCAGGTGCGTTTAGTGTCACGGACGTGTATACTTGTCCTTCTAAAGGAGGAATTTTATATTGTGTTGCTCTGTTTAAAACTAGTTCCACGGCTTTGAAATACAATAAAATGACATTGACAGTGCTTCTATAGAATTTACTTATTTCGGAGAAGAGGTGGGGAAGGATATATTCCAGGAACGATGAAATTCATAGCTCAGTGGGGTTTTTTTTCTTTTTGAGTATGTCCTTTCTATTCTTCATTTGCTGTCATTTTCGCTTACTGTGTGTAATAGGAGCTTTTTAATTTTTTTTGTACGAATGCACCGAATGCGCTACAGTACGACCATGTTTCAGGATGTATCATAGAACAGATAAGTTATAATTTATTTTTTATTATATTGTAACTCTGGAGATTAAATTTTTTATTTTTATTTTATTATTTTATCCCTTTTTTTAAATTTTTTTTTTGCTTTCAGAGTGAAAGTAAGCAATTTTTATGTGGAAAAACACGCTTTTTCTTTTCCCTCAATAAATCTTGTAACAAAGCGTGCCTGTGGGAAAAATGGTGGCACTAGTGGTGATGGTGGGGGGTTAATTTCGTAACTTTTTTCCTCGGCAGTTAAGGGATTAAATCAAATTTGCGAACAGAAAACTGATATTTTTCTTTTTCCTATGTGTCGTGTCATAGACATAAAAAGACTTCTCAGATGAGGTTATTATTCTCCGTAGATCATTTTAACAGTTATTTTGCTTTTGGCACGCATGTTATATAATTATATGGCATGTAAAAGATTCCCTGAGTATCAATTTGGCTCTGGGATTCTCGGCAAAATCAAATCACGGCAATATATTATCATCCGACTGAGAGCTTGAATTAGAATTAGTTTAAGGGTCAAAATTTGGTTGTGAGAGAGCCCCACTAGATGGTACCACCATGAAATGGGTCTCACATTTGGGAACTTGCCGTGTCTGCAAAGGTTTAGTTCCAATATGCAGCCCATTGTTAAATAATTAATGTTGTTCAAGTGAAACTTAAGCAACTATGACTTCAGAAATTCTAATTGTAATCCAATAACTAGAGTAGCATCTGAACTGATCCTCAACCTTTTAATATCCACATTATGCTTCAATATAGGGATCTATAGTCCTAGTTTGATTTAATATGTAGCAACTGTTACTGTCGCATATTATTTACTTCATCATGATTTAGTCTTCTATTCGAAATCGACTGGGTACGAATATTAGATATGATGAACAATCATCATGAAAAACGAATACAGAAATGTATTAATTTCCTTTTTTTAGAAATTTAAGTGACAATGAAAAGGAATCATGAAGCACTGATAGACGCAGTAAATTATACTAATAAATATACTAATTATTTTCATCCAAATCATATTTATTGTTTTAAGAATAATGATATTGATGATGATGATGAAATAAGGATGTGACCGGCAGTCATTGTCACAAGTTCGCGGCCGGCATGTCATGAATTCGAGCCCAAGTGTTGTAATGGTCTTACCCCTGATGTCGCTTCCTCGTTATCTTGTCTACCTAAAGCTGTGGAAGGGAAAGATGCATGACCAAGACTCTCCATGATTAATATAATTTATTATTATCAATTATAATATTCCACAGCAAAGTAATCTATAAAAGGAAGCCCTAGGAGTGATATAAAGAAAGCAACTGCCATAAGTGAATAAGCGCACGAAATCAGATTAGTTTATCTTTAATCAATCCTAACCTATTAATTCTTGATCAACTAATTTAGTCTAGTAACCAAAATCCGTCCCTTGGTTAAGTTGTGTAAGTTCTAATTCTTACCACAGTAGCACTGCATTCAGATGCTCCGCTCCTTCTGACCAACGATTATTAAACTCTAACTTTATATACTCTAATTTGCATCTCAGGGTTTCTTCTTGAGAGGGATGGCTGTGAAATAAAATCGAATGCTAGCCCAAACACTCTCCAAGAGGATTAGTTGGTGAAGGTCGCGTAAAGACCCGTCACAGTACCACTGAAGACTCGGCGTGCACTTTAAATCTGTTGCATCTCAAAATCCTACTGTTGGCGTCGTGAGTCATTTGGGGAAGGGAGAACCAGCTCAAGTGTCGTCTTTGTCACTTGACCACGATTCAATATTACGAGATCCGTCACCAATACCCCTTTATGTTCTTTATTATTATTTTCAACTTTGCATGCGTGTACCTTGCAATAAGATATGTATTTCGTTTCATTTATCTTTAATTTGTAATATGTAAATTCAATGTGTGCTACCGCATAAAATGTATACTATTTTTTTAAAAAAAAAGATTGAAGCGGGGGGGTGGGTTTCCCCCGAGGGGGGTTTTGTTTTGTAGCTTTTAAAACCTCTTTCGGGTGAGCTCATTTTCCCCTTTGGGCATTCCATTAATTCCCCCTCATTTTTTTTTATGGGAGCAACGTGTGAGGGCCTTTTACGCTTCCCCCTTTTCTGAAACATAACCTCTGGGTTTTTTGGGAGGCCAAAAAAGGGAAAAACCTTTCCAACCAAAACCAAGAAGGGGAAATGCGAATAATAAATGCAAATAAGAAAAGGTTTTTAAAAAGAACAAAATTTTTCCCCAAAAAAGGGGGAATTAAATTTTTGGGGAAAGTTATTTTTTGGCAGAGAAAAAGGGGGAAATTGACCCTTCGAAAGTTAGGGGATACCCACCCAAAAGCAACAAGGTGCATACCATTGCACGCGCCCCGGACTTTTCCCCTTACAGGTTTAAACCCTTTAGTTTGGATTAAGGTAGGACTGGTTTTTTTTGATTTTAGGGATTTTTGTAATATTATTAGAAGTGAAGTACATAAAGGGAAATTTTTTAGGGTAAAGTGGCTCCAAAAATTTCCCATTCGGTTTTAAATATCACTGTGTGTTTGGTTCATTATAGATTCTCGCCTTTTTATAAACTTTTTTCTTAAAAATTTTTGAGTTTAAGTTAAAAATTCTTAATAAAGTCATATTAAGAATTTTAAAAAAGTCTGTTCATTTTGAGAATTCCCACCCCTAGCTCACCTGACAATCAAAAAATATGGTCACCAAAGGGGGGGGGTATCACAAAAATTTTAAAAAACATTTACTCCCCTCTAAGGATAATTATAAAATTGGGGGGATGATAAAAAGTAAAATGATAACGATGATAAAATTTAAATGATTACAGTAAAAGTAATAAAATAAAAAAAAAAAATAATAATAACTGTGTTTTTAAGTGAAGATTATTTTCCTGTTACATATTCATATTTCTACAACTTGGAAGAAATATTCCGTTGGAGAAGATAGAATAAATATCACACAAATACGATGGCTTAAACCTAGAGTTAACATATTACGCTCTCAACCATTGAAGTGTATACAATAGTGATTGATTACTTCTTGACTGTTATGCCCGGAAGTATAGGTATAGAAAAGACGAACAAGATTTGTACAAAATGTAAATATTGTTCCACAGAAAGGAAAAAAATACGCTTTAGTTTTCTGATATACCATATTTACTCGAATCTTAGCCGCACCAGAAGTTTTCAAAATATTTTTGTTGTGAAAATCGATTCTAAGCCCGCAACCCCGATTCTCTACAGGTTTCTGAGAAAAAATTTTTAAGAAATCGTGTAAAAGGTACATCAATAATTGATACTTAAGAAAATTTTAAAAAAAATTATAATGAGAAAAAAATAAGAAATTAATAATTTATTTATTTTACCAGTATAAAAAAGTCTCGAATACACATACATGAACCTACAATTACTCTAACTGTCATCATCATGTATCGAAAATGATTCGTCACTCTCATTGTCGCAGCTGATTTCGGAATTGGTACAGGCATCGCCATTTTCCCACACGGTGTCGTCTTCCGCTCCCTCTAATGCATTTCTTATGAAACATTTTTAAAAAAGAAGGAATTATAGAAGAATGTAAAAGAATTATTAATGACTGTTAAACATTTACAAGCAAAAATATCTTTTTGCTTACACCAACGACATATATTTGTTTCATCCGTCTCAAAATTTACGTGGCCGCTTACGTCAATATTTTTTCTGCGTATAAAATTGCCACCCTTTCATACTTGCGTCATAGTGAATTCGTCTTGATACTATTACCGATATCTTTGATGTTTAGGTGAATAAGAGAAAGCGTATACAAAAATTTTCCTAAACACGAGCAGACAACGATGTTTAGGATAGACTGAATATAGGAGATAAACTGCGGAATGGGATGAATCATCAATGCAAGTATACAGAATGGACGGTAACGTTTTTCTTTTTAAAAGGGGTCGAAACTCAACTTTCCCCACCTAACAAATGTTTTGCCTTAGATTCTGAGCCGCACCCGATTTTCAGCAGCATTAACATTGGAAAAATAATGCGGCTTAGATTCGAGTAAATTCGCTAATTGACACTAGGAATAAATTTTATTTCTCCAGAATATTGGAAAAATTGTGTTAAAATACTGAGCTACGATATTCCATTAAACATGAGAGCAGATTTGGAACGACCCCAGTTACAGTTTTGTTATGTTTCACAAAAATTCATCGTTGTTTTACCATCTGCATCGTCCTTTCACACTTTTTTGCGATAATACTCCGTACTGGGCATAGCGCATTCTTTTTCTCGTCACTCGTATGATTTTTTTTTAAAATGTCAATCGGGGATGACAGTGCTTCACAAACTTTCGATTCTTGCGACCCAATTTTCAGTCATAATTCCATCGCGCCCCCTTCTCATTACAATAATAATGTATTGAATTCAGTAATACTATGCTTTGTTGCTAAAGCTACAATACGACTTTAACCCAGTGTTTCTCAGACTGTGGGGCGCGCCCCCCTAGGGAGGCGTCATAACACTACAAGGGGCGCGAGCATATTGAAAAGTCTAAAACAAAAGATTATTTTAAAAAATTATTTGTTTTCTGAAAGTAAACAAACAAAATACATTCTGACATATTAAAAAATAAAATACACATTTACACTGATAAAATACACTTATAAATATATCAGTATTGCTCAATGCTGTTTATAATTAATTTAACAATACTAAGTCAAGAACATTTAATTACCAGTAACCCCATGGGCTCTTCATATATAAACTTATATGCAAAAATTAACACTTATCTTGATAATTTGTCCGTTTATAATTAATTATTTCAATGCCGATTAAAAAGTACGCGATTAGCTCCCCAATACCTCCGTTTAACACGTAAGCGTATGCGTTGTATTGGGGGTAGTAAAGGAATAAATAAGCAAAACTCTTCTGAAATAAGTAAATCCTTCGCAAACACTATCAAGGTAATTTCATTCCATTCCACAGCCTTCGGAAAGACGTATATATACGTCCGGGGCAATTAACGCACTGGCTGAGCGAGACGTTCATATACGCCGACAGCACTTAAGAGGTAAAAGTCGAATTATAGGCTTGGCGTCAAAATATAGTATTATTGAATTTAATACATTGTTATTGTATGAGGGGGGGGGAAAATTATGATTGAATATTGGGTCGCAGATATTGAAAGTTTGAGATGCACTGCTTTAACCTCTTAAGTCCCATCGACGTATATAAACGTCTTGGTCAGCTAATATATTAATTGGTCCGGACGTATATACAGGTCTTTCCGAAGTACGATCTTTTCTGGGAACTTCGATATACAGAATTATTCCGAAAGCTATGTAATGCAATAAAATTAACTTGACAGTGTTTGCAAAGGATTTACATATTTCAGAGGATTTGCTTCTTTATTCCTCTTTTATTCCCTCCAATAATTCATACGCGCCTACATGAAAAAACAGCGCCATTGGGGAGTGAACTGTATAACTTTTATGGGATTAATTATAAACCGCACACATTATCAAGATAAGTGTTAATTTTTGTATATAATTGTATATATGACAAGCCCATGGAGTCCCTGGTAATTATTAAACTTGCTCTTGACTTAATATTGTTCAATTACTTATAAAATACATTGTGAAGTACTGATACATTTATAAGTGTATTATATTATATAAATGTGTACTTTAATTTTTATTATGCAAGAATGTATTTTGTTTGTTTACTTTCAGCAAATTAATAATTTTTTTAAATAATCTTTTGTTTTCGACTTTTAATATCCTCGCCCCCCTAGAGTTATCACGCCCCCCTAAAGAGGGCGTCCCTCAGTTTGAAAAACGCTGGGTGATGATATTTTGATAAGTTTCATTTATAAAATTCTACTGTGATATTTCTACGAAACATGAATGAAAATAAAGTGCATTTTCTTTCAGGGATTATGAATATTTGAAATATGCGGAATATTTTATGAAGGCTAAGAATGATTGTCCCGTAAAAGCGAAGAGATATGTAATGGAGGAGTACATATCAATACCAGATGTGAGGAAATTGGGCAAATTTGAAAAATTTTTCTTGACGGTATAGTATTTAATTATTTTACCATACTTATATTCAGTTGTGGTATTTATAGTATTCGACTACGTTGGGAACCGGATTTTTGGGTAAATTGAAAAATTTATGATTTTTAAAGGTCACTTAGATGAATGTATTAAATGTTTTAGGACATGAGACAAAAATTATTTAAATATAATTTTGGCAAAATGAACTTAGAATAACTTTTTTTCCAAATGTTTCTTTTTAAAATGCTTCTATTGTATTAATATTTTGCCTGTATTTCAGCTCCAGACCTCTGTACAGAGGCTCAACTAGAATTTCGGGAAACGCATAATTTGGGAGTCGGTTTTTCCATGTTTTACGAAAACAGAAGGGAGAAATTAAGAAATACGCCGATAACTATTTCAAATGGTTGTAACTCTGAAAATAATTTGAATTTTTCAAAAATCATAGTTGAGCCTCTGTACAGCGGTCTGAGCTATATACAGGGAAAATATTATTATAATAGAAGCATTTTTCACAAAGGGAGAACATTTTGAAAAAAAGTTAATCTAAGTTAATTTTTTGCCGAAATATTGTATTTAAATAATTTTTTTTTTGTCAAAATATCCTTAAAACAATTTTATACATGTATTCTAATCTGAGTGACACTAAATATCATGAAAATTATCCATTTATGCGCCTTTTTATAATCACGGTTCCGAACGTAGTCGGATACCTTAAATTGAAAGTCGAACATTATATCCCTGATTTTCTGATATGAAAGTTGAGCAGTGCACGCGCTAGGTTTGCGTTCAAATTTGTATTTATCTTTTTATTTAACTATAATGCAGTGTTTCTCAAACTTTCAATACTGGTGCCCCCTTTTCAATCACAATTTTTATTGCGCCCCCCTTATACATTAATAAATTAATGAATGCAATAATAATGCCCTTTGACGCTAAAGCTACAATACACGATCTTAATTATAAACCGTACAAATTAATAACATAAGTATTAAATTTTGTATATGTTACTTTTAAGCAAAAAAAAAAAAATTAAGTAATAGGATAATTATTATGTTATTTTTCCTTTCTCTAATTTTTTAAATTGGAAAAATATTTGAAATGCGGTGGCTGCTTAGGAAGATAAAATATGGATATCAGCTAAATATAGAAAAAGAACTCAGAGGGTCAATTTCTAAAAAACTTTGCTCTGCAAGACAAGCCCATGGAAGTCGCTAATACTTATTAAACTTGTTCTTAATTCAGTATTAATAACATAAGTATAAAATTTTTTATATATGTTACCTTAATTAACATATATATTTTAAGTAAATTACTTTTAAGTAATGGGTTTAAATTATGTTATTTTTCTTTTCAAATTTTTTAAATTGAAACAGATTGAGAAATAATATTTAATTAAAGATTTATTTCCTTCAAGATCTATTTCTAAAAGTACAAATGTCAAAAAAAAAAATACCCTTTAATCTATGTTGCTCTTTATCATATCCATTACATCTGGCATCCTCGCGAACGTACATGTGAGTCTAGGCAACCAAAGACGTTTGCAAAAAAACTTTAAAATGCTGTACTTCGTACAATTCTAGTCGTCTTAGGAATGGGATTAGCTACCGAATCTCTTGAATGTACATTTCATAATTCACAGTATTAAGTATTTACGGCAGTGGATTAAAACAAAATCATAGATATATTTTTAAATCGCAGAGAGTATTCGACGATAATAAAGTCAACAAGTAACAGACGAGGGCAAATTGATAGCAAGTTACGAATGGGTTGGGGATCCATTTCAAAGTATTTCCCAGAAGGGCTTTTAACTGCCAAAATGAGGTCTTCATAGTTTTCACATCCAGTGACGAAATTAAAGGGCAATTTTGTAATAAATCACTTTTTTGAATTTGGATAGAGGTGGATGCTGAATTTTCTGCTCTTTAAAACAAAAGCATTTCGTATACTATTTCCATTTTAACAGCATACCTTGTGAATCCGGATTTTCTGGATGGCTACTTTGAAGACAAAATATAGATGTGAGCTAAATATCAAAAAAAAACTGAGTGTCAATTTCTAATTTTTAGCCTTCCCTTTTAAAAAACTTTGCTCTGCAAGACAAGCCAATGGAAGTCACTGATAATTATTAAAAATTGTTCTTATACTGGCTGAAGTACCCACCTTTATATATATAAATATATATATATATATATATATATATATATTTAAAACGGAGTTTATTTTTTAAAAAAAGATAATATATTATTCTTTGATATAATAGCTTAATTGTAAGGAGAGTAAAACCAAGGCATGACAATGTATACAAAAATGTAAAAAGATTTATTGAAATGAATACTCATATTATAAACGGTTTTGAATGAACTGTAATTTTGCCTGCAGAATCAGCATTTAGAATAAAAATGTCAAGTAATAAAAAGAATATAAAATTTAATGAATAAAAATTGTGTTATTTTTAATATTTAAAAACGAGAAAGCCCGGGGTCAGTGTGCACCCGATACTTACGTTAATGGTCGCGGGAGTGATGCACCCAATTCTTTTTTATAATTATTTTCAATATACAAGATAAAATCACAATTTCAGTGAATAATTTTAACTAAGAGAAAATATACTTACCTATTTCAAAGATTTTTCTTTTGTCTTTCATAATTTGAGAAAATATCCAATAAAACTGAACTAAATTGTTCCAAATGTGCGTGACTAATAAAGAACACAAATCAGACACTTTTTGCTAACATTACAGGAAAGCTATTTGCAAACAAAACTGGTACATTTTGTTACAATTTTATAATTTTAATATCCTTTTGATGATCGACAAATATCCTGTTGAGCTTTTTCTTGCTTGTGTCTTTTTGACAGGGTGAAGTGCATTTTGCGGTACAGTTATGGCTTCCTTGTTTTCTTTGATAAAGTTCTTAATGTAGCTATTGAAAATTTTCCTTTCGTTTCATGTTTATTGCTTTTCTCAAATTTACTTCGCTAACATGATTAATATGCATTTTTCAGCAAGTGTTTCCCCTTGTTTGATCAGCTTCAATTTCCTATCAGAGAGATACAGATGCCCAATTTTTTTATATTCTGCTCATTTACATTTATAAACCATAATCAGCCGTACAAACATCACAATTAAAACCACTAAATTATTCTATAGGGGAAAAAAGCAGCATGTTAAAGAAAATATTTTGAAAATAGTGGTCGTGGGAACTCGGTCTAAAAAAAGTACCTTTTAAAATTCTAAAAAGTTTGCCAAATCCCAAAAAAAAAGGGGATATGTTATCAATTATTTTAGCCCCATTAAGACTGTCAATTAGAGGATTCTCTGTCAAGGTCGTTGGTAAAAAATAAACAGTTTTCCCACACACACAGAATTAACGATTTTTGTATTATATGTTTCAGTATACCTATAAAAAAAAAATCTTGGCCAATTAATCCCCTTTAAAGTGCTCAATATGCTTATCCATGTATCAAAAAACTCTTCTACATTGTGAAAAAAAGCGCAAAAGAATTATATAATTTACAACTTCCCAAGAGAAAGAGATGCAGGTAACCATAACAGTAAGTTGGGAAAGCCAGCAAAAGTAATATTTAAGTTAAAAGAAACGTAATAAAAAATCTTCATCGTAGGATTACAGCAAAGCAAACAAAATATTTTTTATTTAGCTATAGGATCAAAAGATAGCTAATGAGCGTTCAAAGTAGAATCTTTTTTTTTTGACCCTTTTCACCAGATGATATATATAAATCATATCAATGTAAATCTGTATTTTTTTATTATATCAGAAAGTATTTTGGTTTTTTTCATTCCAGTAAATTTTTTTAACCTTTTATTTTCGATAAGCTCGCGCCCCCCTTGAAGGGTTATCGTGCCCCCCCATGGGGGCGCGCCCCACAGTTTGAGAAACACTGCTATAATGAAGAAAAATACTTATACTTTTTAAAAACATATTTTAATAAATATGTTTAAAAAATTCATAATACATGTACAATTTTAAATTTTTGTCAAATAGTGTAAATAATTTGTATTTGGATGTGTAATGCCTTTACATCTTACTCTAAATTAGATTTAATTTACATTAAAATTGTAATATTCACAGGCAAACGCCGTCTCTTATGTTATAATAGTGATTCAATGGGAACTTGGCGATAAAGCCAAGTTGCTGTCATTTTGGCGACCATTTTTGGCGAATTCGGAACCCTCTGGATTCTTCTAGAAATTAGTGAAGAAATCCACTAGTTTCAAGATCTATGACGCAAGTGAGTCTTTTCTCGAGTTATCCGCGACGGATACAAAGAGAGATGGTCGCCGAAAGTGAGTCAGTCTGGTTTTGACTAGCGATTAGTCAGTATTACTTTGACTGTTGAAGCGATTAGTGATTATTTCGGCTGTTGAATGGGTGATAGCTTGTGAATAATCTTTTATATAAGTGTATTTTAAACACCAATAATTGTGTCTGAGTGCTGTTGAAGGTGTGAAGACTTTCTGAGATTTATTTTGTGAGTATTGCTGCTGAATCCTGTATTTATAAAGGATTGGATTTTCTACAATGAATTCTCATCGCTCTTAAAGAACTGTCTTGTTCTTTGCGACAGATTGGCATAAAATCCTCGAACCCCGGATCAACGTAACAATAGTTATATTTTATGCTGTTTATTTTTATGCAAAGAAATAACTTTAAATGATGCTAAATTAATGTATAATAAAACTGTAAATCTTTATTATTGACCTCTATTCTCTAACTCTGCACGCATTATCGCAGCAATTGAACTGTTTCAAAAATTGTCCTACTGTGTAATTGTAAATTGAATTGTCCTACTGTGTGTTACATTGAATTATAATGTTAGATTGGTGTGGCACGTAGCTAAAAGGTTGCTGACCCCTGATACAGGATGTTCCGGCTGAAAGTATCTAAAAGTAATGGCTTATTACTACGGAACTACCCATCAGAATGTAATAAACTGTTCATTCATAGATTGAGGAATGTCGACTCTCCGACATAAAAATCTATCCACCAATGGGAAAGAACTTTAAAGGAGACGGGAACTCGGGTATCTGAAAATAGCAAATATCCTTAAGTTTTTGTGATAGAAGACACTGTTGATCGCGTGCGTGATTCCTTTTGTAAAAGTCATGATAAGTCTATTAGGCAAGCCAGTAACGATATTCCATTCTGTTCGAACACGTCACTGTACACGCGTGGCTGGTTTAAATTACGTTAACCAAAGCACGCACTGCACCTTTTGTTGGGGCATCCACATCTTTACTAATGAAATCAGTGTGAAAAGTTTATCGTCTGCGATTGCCAAATATGCCTCCCGTGCGGCCGATTGTGGACTAGACCCAAAAAATTTCGGAGAGTTTTCCAATTCATGGATGAACAATTTATTACTAGTTTACGTGCACATGCTTTGAAACTCGATGACAGTGTTATGCAACATGTAACTGTGTTACTTTTAACAGAAATTTGGATAAATAAAAAATGAAGGAAACATAGATGTTCCAAAGTTTCAATGTATTGCTAAATTCCAAAGACACAATCAATCAAAGACACAATCAAAGACACAATTGCTATATATAGAAATAAGGGAGATACGACAACTTATGTCACTTCAGAAATGAATGTAGCATCAAATACTACTGAATCATTTGGGTTTAATGAGTCATGGATCAGAAAAATTTGTGCAGCGAAATGTAGAGCAGAAAAGGGACAAATAATTCTAATGTGTGGTTACTATTTATATTTCACCAAATCAAAGTGTAGAGAAAATTATCGAATTCATTCACAAAAATTTAGTTGACTACACTAAAGCTGGATCAACTCTTCGGAACAAAAATTGCCTATTATTTTAAGAGGGGATTTTAATGTAGGTTTTTCAAAATACAAATCAAAGTCTTTAGTAGATTTTTAAAAATCAAAATTCAATTTAATTATGTCAAATGATTCAAATGAAAGCACGACAAAGCACGAAACAACGCTTGACGGAGTTTGTTTTAGATATTTAAATAATTTTAAATCTAAAGTATTTATAACCTATTTCAGCAACCATAAACCTATTATTTCCTTCTTAGAATACAATTAATTCACAAATATGATTGTATATTTAGCAAAAAATATTGTTATGAGTACAAACAAATGAATAAATAATTTTATATATAACAATACAAATATCCCCTTGTTTTTTATTCACCTGACAAATCCTAGAAATAACATTACAAAATTTGAAGTTATCACTTCTATCTTGTGGTCATAAGCACACACACACACTCTTTTTTTTTTTTTTTTTTTTGCGTCTTGTTCATACAAACTTAAGTCTATAGTAAATATTATTAAATAAAGTATTTGAACATATGAAAAAGTTAAAAATGTAACTTTCCTTTTTCTATTTTGCAGAAGTATTCATGAAATAACTTTCTATAATACTTTTAGACACATGGAATAAGCAATTTTAGCAAGTGTTTACTTTCCGATTATTTTATCAAGCCTATTTTTTAGGTTTCACAATTTCGAATTCTATTTATCTCAAGATTCAAGATAAAAATTGAAGCTATTGTTAGAAGACAGAAGGTTATTTTTGCTTACAAAGGAGGAAAAGAATCATTCACCGAAAAACAACACACGTGACAAAGAAATTGCATCACAAAAACCTGCTTTACATCACCGACCAAACGCAAAAGTAGAAAAATACTCATAATTATGTAAACATAAATTAAAAGTAAATGTATAAATCTATATTAAACAGAGGGTCTCATTCTCGATCTTTTTAAAGTTTGAACAAATTTTATTCCTTATTATTTTTAAAAATATAAGCATAGTTTTTATTTGATAGCAAAATAAAGAGATATTCTTTCTAAATTTCATTTCTATTTGTCTCCTTTTAATGGACTTGATTCATGTGACATTAGTGTCACAAGACAAATGCAGTCACGTGTTTCAGGATAATCAGATATTAAAGTTTTTACTGTTGCCAACCTTTGTTTTTTTACAGAAAATTTCTTTTTAAAAAAAGTTCATTAATATTAACACAAACAGATGAAAACAGGAGTTTTATTTAAAAAGTACCTAAATCATTATATGCCGGTTGATTCATAAATAGTGTGACCAATTTCAGAGGATAATAAATTTTTATTGAATCAAGTTATTTACACGGAATTTTAAATGCGGTTTCCTCTAGCACAGTACACTTTACGTAAGCGTTTCGGCCATGCCAAAAGAGTTTTTTTCGACCATTTTTGGGGTATTTTTCCAACTTCCTATTTAATTGCTTTTTGAAGCCCTTGAAATGCTCTTACTTTACGTCTATTTAATTCTTTTTTTAAGTATCACCATAAAAAATAATCGCAAGGAACACAGACAAGGGATAGTGATAGTCATTTATCAAGAAGAAAAAATTTATTTTTTAATATTTCTTTCATTTTATAGTTGATTTTGCAGTATGATTTGGTGCACAATGATGGTGAAAAACAAAGTTTCCTTGAGAGTAAATTATCTGATAAAGTATTTCAAAACTTTTTATGATAGTATTTATCATTAATTTTAGACTTCGGTTCAACAAAAAAATGGTTTTGTTAAACCTTGAAAGGCCATTTCTATCCATTCCATAACATCTGACGGTCAACTTACCCTTTGCAAAACAGCTACATCTTCATTTTGTCAGTTGTGAATGACATGTGAAACAGTGCTTCCTCCGAGGTTATCCATGTTTTGTATCTACCTTTGCATAACATTAAATACAGAAGCCAAGAACGTTTTCTTCGTTTTTCTACGGTCATAACAAACATTTAACGACATACTAGAAAATTTACCTTTTTATAGCCAATTTTCTTTGTCTGATGATAAATTGTCGATTGCTGTACCTGTAGTTTCTTTGCTATAGTTCTGTGAGAAAAAGGACTCTCTACAGTGATAGTTCTTTTCAATTTATTTATTTTTTCTTTCTTTTTCGTTAGGGACTTCCTTTCGTTCACATTTTTTCCCTGGAGCTTTTGATTGCGAGTCAAATTTTATTTCTTTTTGCAGTTTAGATATTAATACAATAGAAAAATATCTTTTTTTTTAATTTTTAAATGCTTTATTTATAACAAAATTTGAACAACCTTCCTTCAAAAGCTGTAAAATTTCGTTCCGAGTTTGAGGATCTAATTTCAGTACTATAATTTAGTCCCACTAATAAAAAATGGTTAGATTAGTTTCATTAGAATGTTTTGTTTTTAAAATAAAACCAGTAGTAAAACGATAGAAATTCACCATAAATAGTTATATGCTTTTAAAATTGGTCACACTAATTTTGAATCAACCGATAAGATAAAAGAAATGAAAGATATTTGTTATTTTTGTTTTAAAATGATTATGAGAGGTAACCTTTACTTATCTATAGTACCTTATTACCTAATTATTAAATTGGAAATTGCCCAAGGAATTTAAAAGTGCATAAAAGAAAAAAAAACACGAAAATGGAGGCATCTCTGATTTCAAAGGGAAAAAAAATGGGGACCAGGTTCTTACTTTTGGTAGACGCAAGATTGGAGACTTAGCTCAAACAATACATATCTTGTTCACCATATTTAGACGAGATCTACACTTAAACTAGTAATGAATTGGGATGAAGCTAGTTGTACATCGGGTTAAATCAAATATTTCACCCTTTATTGTTTAACTATTACAAGTACTGATTATAACAATAATTGATTATTTAAAGACAGCAGTAGAGAATTTTTTTCGAAATTTCTGTTACATTCTTTATTAGTTTCTATAAAGTTACATGTATGTCTTCAACGTTGTCTTTGAACAATCTAATAAGGTGCGCTTAATAAAAAATTATCTTGAAAACTTATATCTTGTAGTATTTTTTCATATTCTGTTACAATAAAAATTGGTGGAATCTCTCGGAGAATATTTATAATTCATTTCATGAAACTTTCCGATTTTTCAGGGAGAAATTTTGATTGAATTTAAAATAACAAAGACTCGGAACAGCTGTCATGTTATCATATCTATTTTGAAGTCAAATGAGGAAGTTAAAGATAAGTTAGAAGTTCTTGTAAAAAGGTACAAAACTGTTGCATATTTTTTTGAAAGATATTAAGTATTCCTTCAAAAAAAACTTTGTATATATTTCTTTCACTAATATTAAATAAAGTAACAATCTGTGTTATTTGTTTGCTTTGTTTTTATTTTAAATACACACAAAAATAATTGAGGACTACTTTATTTGAATTATTAATTTGAAGTATTGTTTTTAAAATAATCATGAAAAAAGTTGAAATTCCTGAAAAAATTAATCACAAAAAAAAGAGAGAGAATAAACTAGCAGAGTTTAAATTCCAAGAACTACCTATTACTATATAAATGGAAAGTGATTACATTATGAAAAACACCATTTAACGATAAATTATTTTTATTATGATTCCTCAAGCAGCACTATGAAAAATACATCAAAAATAAAACGTAATGTAATCCACGCTTTACCAATAGAGATACATATGGACAAGTACAGTTCTGTATCAATACAATTATATTATGAGTGTAAAAGACCTATTTAAGGTGTCTGACAACGCTCGAAGTCGTGATTTTAAAAAAGCGCATAAATGGATACTTTTCATGATATTTAGTGTCACTTAGATTAGAATGCATGTACAAAATTGTTTTAAGGACATTTTGACAAAAAAAATTTATTTAAATACAATATTTTAGCAAAAAATTAACTTAGAATAACCTTTTTTCAAAAGGTTCTCCTTTTATGAAAAATGCTTCTAAAATAATAATATATTTTTTTTTTTTGCTACATAAAGTAAAGACTTCTCCAAGAGTCTGAACTTATTTTTTTTGAAAAATTCACATTATTTTCAGAGTTACAACCCATTGAAATAATTATCGGCGTTTTTTCTTAAAATTTCTCCCCTCTGTTGTCGTAAAACATGGATAAACCCACTTATAAGTTATATATTTCAAAAATTCTAGTTGAGCCTCTGTACAGAGGTCTGAGCTATATACATGCAAAATATTATTATAACAGAAGCATTTTTCACAATAAGGAAAATATTTTGAAAATGTGTCATTCTATGTTCATTTTTTGTCAAAATAGTGTACTTAAATAATTTTTTATTGTAATAATAGTCTTAAAACAATTTTATGTACATTTTCTAATCTGACACTAAATATCATGAATACTATCCATTTATACAGTTTTACAAAATCACGGTTCCAAACGTAGTCAGATACCTTAAATAAATTTTTCTGTGTCTTTTCCACGTTAATATGAGCAAATGAGGGGGAACAAATTGCGTCGGTAACTGCTTTTAAATCGCTCTTTGGGGCCTAGGTTGTATTGGTACTAACAATTTTTGCAGAAAAATAATTCACAAGAATATAATTATCATGAGATTTTAAAATATAAATATAAAACCTTTACGTTTTAAATTGGTTTAGTTAGTTTTTACAGTTTAGTTTTTAAACTTGTTATTTTTAAGTTTTTTTTTGGTTTTTTTTGACAATGATTCCCGAATAATCCATTTTTCTGGATAATTAAGGGGCTGTTGTAACTGAAATTTTAAATGTGGTAAGACATCCATCGTCTATTATTTTTGTTTTTAAAGGGCACAGTGCGATTCAATTGACAAAAATCGGTCAAAAAATCAAATTTAATTTTTTTAGTCTAAATTAGTATTTATATACTTTTCTATAATCTCACACAAAATTTGAAAACTTTAAGCTTAAAAAACGTAGAATTATGATAGCTTTTACTCTCGTTTTTATTCACATCCCTATGGCACAAATCAAAACTTTAAACTTACTTATCTCAGAAAGATAAAATAATTAGTTTGTCTTCATTTAAAATGCTACGGCTTTTTTTTTTCTATTGTACCTAATGCTTTGAATTTTTTTTTACTTATTGCCAATAGTACTCGTAACAAAAGTTGGTATGCATTTTTGAATCAAATTAATACTTATTTTATTTTAAATAATTGAACTCAGAATTTATAGTTTTTTTAAGAAATGTTCAATAAGCATTCATAAAAAGAGGTATTGTACGAATACCAATCATGTTATCGCAAAACTCATACCAACTTTTGTTATACATAGTTTGACGTACTTGTAATTTAAATTTCATGCATGTACTTAAATTTTTGTAGGAGGAGTAGCATTTTAAAATCACTTCACAAATTTTAAGTTTTTTCGTTAAAAAATTATATGGCTAGCTTTTTATGAAATTTTGAGCACAAAATCCGTTTTACATAGTATACACTCATAGGAGGCAATCAAAAAATTTTTAAAAATCCTTAAAATAAAAATTTTTGTGTAAATCGTACCATGTTCCCTTAAATGATAACAATTTCAAATCGTATTTAGGTACATTCCTTTTTCCGGTAGCAAAATTATTATTTAATCTGTAATAAACATTTGCAGTGTTAACAAATAATGATAAAGAACATACACTAGATAAAAGGTTCCTTTCACGAAATGATTGCGACGGTTCTATCCGCGATATTCTTACTAACAGTCCTCTTGGGGAATTTTTGGTCTTTAAAAATGATTTTATTTTTAAACTTCCTCCCGAAGAAGAAAACATGAGCATGCAAAGTAAGTCTAGTATATGAAGTCTAAACATTCAGGTTAGTAAGGATAGAGATAGGATAGACTTCTAGTGGAGCAGTGATTAATCAATTTGAAGTGTGACGCATATATTTAGTAATTGATAATTGTTATATGCAAGTTGACGATCTGTCACTTAAGATTTAATCTAGATTAGATTGCTAAGAACTCAAAGCGATTGAATTGACGTAAGTGTTCCAAGTAATTAGCCTTCTCATATCTCGCGTAACTCGTTAATAATCTTCATATTTATTAATTGGGTGAATTTTTTAACTTTGGTTGATTGAATTTGTGTTGTGGTTAGTACTTTAAATAAATTGAGTGATTTTGAATACGGCTAGTCTTCTTTCCATCTCTCCCACATCTCTAGGTGCGGGGGCGGGATCTTTACAAGGGTTATTCAGAAATTTTGATCTTTTTTGCTGTAAAAGAAGTTTGATACTGGTGAATATATTACAAACAATTCGCCACAGCATGATTATAAAAATTATCTAAAACATCCCAGTTTAAAAAAAAAGCTTCTGCGAAGGAATGTCGGAAACGAAATTGATTATTATTAACCATAAAAAAAAAAGCGCGATTTACTATTTTGAGACTATCAACTGTCAATTTGAATATTAAAAAATATAATGTTATTATTTTTAAGTTTCACATTCCTCTTCAAATCTAGAACTAGTGCATTGATTTGTCTGCAGTATAATGTAACCGGAAGAGGAAAAATAATAATGAATGTATTTCTAAAATTGCATTTTTTTTCCTACAATTTTTGAAAATTTTTATACCTTTTGACTTGCGGGCTTTCAGATATATTTTTAAATCGATGTGAAAAGATATAGTGTATACTTCCACCATAAACGTCATTATTTTTCTCTTTTGGATGCAATTGGTTGAATTAAAATCAATGAACTAGTATGCGTATGAGGAGGAAAGTAAAATTTCCTCATGATTAACATCACGTTGACGATTTCAAAATTGCTTGTAGATGATAATTTTAAGGGATCAGTTAAATATTTTCTCAAAAATCGACACGCGTGAAAATGGCCGCTATGGTTTTATGGGACAGAGAAGATTTTCACATTCGGTGGTTGGGGAGTTCAAGTAATGACTGAGCCAAAGAGAGTCAGTGGAAGTATAGGCATCCAATAATGGTTTCTTTAAAAATCGGTTATTTGTGCTTTAATTTCAAGTACTAATAAAAGTACCGTATTAACTCGAATTTAAGTCACCATAAATTATAAAGCGCACTCCAAATTCTTAAAATATTTTTTGTGAAAAAATGTTGTTATCGATTCTAAGCCTCACCTCCAATTCTGTACACGTTTTTGAGAAAAAAATGGATACATAGGCTCGTCGATATCCGATAATTAAAAAATCTGGAATTAAAAAAAAATTCATGAAAAATAAGTTAATAATTAATTTATTTTACCACTATTAGAGAAACTTTTAAATACATATACATGAACCTATAATTACTCTAATCATCAGTATCATGTTTCGAAAGTAATTCGTCAATCCCATTGTCATAGCTAATTTCGGGTTTGGTGCCTGCGTTGCCGTGTTTTCTCACACTGTGTCGTCTTTCGTGCCGTTCAATGCATTTGTAATGTAAAGATTTTTTTAAAGGTTGTATTTTAGAAGAATGCAAAATAATACTGTTACGAATTTTGTGTAAATAGTGTAAATAATTTGTATTTGAGTGTTTAATGCATGTATATTACTCTATGTTATGTTTATTGCATGTTAAAATTGTACCATTCACAAGCAATGCCACCCCTTATGTTATAATGGCGATTCAATGAGAACTTGGCGAAATCTTGGCGGTAGAGCCAAGTTGGCATCATTTTTGGCGGCCAATTTGGTGACTTTGGCGAACATTTTGGTGTCATTGGTGACCATGTTGGCGAGTTTGGAACCCTCTGGAATCTTCTAGAAAGTAGTGGATCTCACCATTAATGTCCCGAGCGGCTATATTTCTGGAAGTTTCTGTCACGCCTATAAATAAGATGCTCGCCGGGACGGCGAGGATTCTGGATTAAACCAGCGAGTAGTGAGGATTGTTTTGACTAGCGATCAGCTCGGCTGTGCTTGTGAATAATCTTTACTTACGTGTATTTTTAAACACTGGTTATTGTGTTTGATTGCTGTTGAAGGTGTGAAGGCCTTCGGATATTTACTCTGTGAATATTGCTGCTGAATCCTGTATTTAAAGGATTGAATTTTTGATAATAAATTCGCATCGCTCTCTTAAAGAACTGTTTATTTTCTTTGTGATTGTTTTGCATAAAATCCCCGAACCCTCGGATCTACGTAACAATATTGTTGAACATTTTCAAGCCAAAATTATATCATTTTGTTTACGCCATCGACGTATATTTGTTTCCTCCTTGTCAAATATTCAGTAATCGCTGCTCTGTTTCCGTTTTCTTCTGCATATAAAATTGTCTCCTATTTCATACTAGCGTCTTAGTGAACTCATCTTGATATGCTATTACCGATATCTCTCATGTTTAGGGGATTAAAAGAAAACGCGCATTCAAGAATATTTCCAAAAAAAAAGCAGAAAACAATATCTAGGATAACCGGAATACTGGAGATAAACTGCGGAATGGAATAAGTCACCGATGCAAATCGCCAGAACGAATGGCTACACTTTTCCTTTTGAAAGGGAATGGAACTCAATTTCCCACATCCAACAAATGCTTTCTTTGTCTTCGATTCTAAGCTGCACCCGATTTTCAGTAGCATTAACACTGGATAAATAGTGCGGCTTAGATTCAAGTAAATACGGTACATGAAATATTATTTCAATAAATAAATTATTAACTCAAAAAGTTAAAACTTTTTACAAATAGGTCGTTATTAGAAACATCCCCTCAGGGGGCTCACCTTCTTTAGGTGGGTACGGGTGTCACAATCCCGAGGTACCCTAGTGATCTTTTCCTTTTCCCAAGGGGTTTACTATCTGTGGTAAACACGGGTGTCATGACCCCGGGGTACCCCAGTGATCCTTCTCTATTTTCGACCCTCCATCTTGCCATCCAATTTCTTCTTTTCCCGTCCAGACCACAGACCTATGAATGTTTGGCGCAGTATAGCCAAAACTGGCTCTTGCGCCATAAAACACCAAACTCAACTCAACAATTAGAAACATATTTGCATTGTCTTCACTAAGTAAAAAAAATAAAAGTTATTTATTTTCTTACTAATTTTTTTTAATGTTGAATAAGAATTATTTGAGATTTACTACAATTTTATTTATAACAGAAACACTCATTTATGTTTATAGAAAAATGTAATTTAAAAAGTGGCAGATTTAGCATAACATTTATCTTCTCAATAAAAGCATATTTTACATTATAAATTATGTTTTAAATAATCCTTTCATCTCAAGAACAAGTAATATAAAAAAATTTTAAAAAGTCAATTCCTACTTAGGTCAACAAAGAAAAATTTCATTTTAGTTAATTAAATTTAATTAATGATTTAAAATTTAAAAAATATGTATCAACATCGAGTGTGAAATACGGAGTAGAGGGACTTGTCTTGGGTTCCAGTCTGCGAAAGAAAGCATCAAACTTTCTAATCAATTTTTTAAAATCACTTTGTTCAGCTAGTTCGAATTCGATATCCAATGTAGCAAATCATTTTATCTATTTTAAAAAGTTGTGGCTCGTAAGAATAAGAAACTTCTCTCTCCGCTTGTTTCACTTTTTGGCAAAGAAATCAAAATTCTTAATGGAACAGCAAGATTTGGTGGAAATTCTGGAATTAAAATGTTTTAAGCCTTCAATTTTTTTTGCTAATAAGGCCGAATCTGACGCCATCTCCTCTGCTAGATCAAGAGCATTTATATCCATTGATTTTCCATTGGTTAACATAATTTCTAAATTTTTACAGTTTTTAATTATTAAATATTTTAGGAGTATCTTTTAAATCATGTGTATTGTATAAAATAGGAAAACAATTTCTGCGGTTACTCATAAATTAAATCTACATTCTAAGGCACATTAATTGCTTGATCAGCTGCAAAACAAAATAAAACTTTATATTGAGTTTTAATGTATGATTTCCTCCAGATCATCTCGTGCCTCATAATGAAAATTAATATTTCTTCGTCGAACTCTGTGACGTTGCTGTGTCACTTCAAAGTAAGCAGGGATGTCAATCTTGTAGGCCAATTCTCTTACATCATAGAATATTTCATAAAAAGCCACATCCATTAAAAAATATTTGCCATTTTTTTAGTTCCTTCTAGCCGATGGTAGATCATAGTCTTTTGTCTACAATATCTTAATAATTGGATTGCTGCAATTTAAAATTTTGTACCAAATAACAATGTATCTTAGGAACATGAATTATTTAATAATCCTGAGATCTCATCTCTTATAGAGTTGTCAAATTCAGTATTATTATAGACACTAAATAAACCTTCTAGTTGATTGCTTTTATTCAGTTTTCCCAGTGAAATGTGCTGAGTGGCTTTAAAGTTAGGCCCGTTAAGTATTTTAATAATAATTTCTTAAAAACATGACGACCATATTTCACAAACTTCAGGTTTCTAAGGATGATTTGCCACATCTTTCACGGCACGTTTATTATTCGGGGATTCGACATCCTTATTCTGATTTGTACCCTTGAATTTTTGCCTTCTCATATTGGTTCCGTTATTGTAGGACTGCCCCCGCATATCTAGTTAATTCGGCCCTAATTTTTTTAAGTTTCTCAACTTTTAAATTACAAAGATGATTTCGTGTCAAGTTTTCAACTGGAAGAGAACCAAAAAGTGCTTTTAATTAAACTGCTATTCGTAAGAAATGCAATACCATAAAGGAATCATGAGAATTAAATGAAATTTGCAGCAAATATCAATTATATGATGTTACGTAAAAAAGTAAAGTTTCAGAGCCACCACGCGTGCGTGGCGTGCGCAGAGCCCTCTCAACTGATGCTGAAAGCGTATAAAAAGAGGGCTGTAGCGGGACGTTGAAAATAGTTAATGATTATTTGTTAGTGGCGAACGTTTAGTGAGACCTAAGTATGCCTTCACGATGAAATAAGGTGAATAGCCAACAACTTCAGGAGTTTGAACCGGGTAGGATTATCGGCCTTTTTCCTATCATGCAATAGGAGCTCGTGTGAAGCGAAACAGTCCAACAGTGATGCAATTTTGGAAGCAGTGGACCGATGAGCATCAAACAACTCGAAAAACTGGCAGCGGATGATGGAAGGTGATGTCAGCGCGCGACGATCGACACCTGCTTCGCATGGCGATGAATAACCGTACAGCTTCCTCCAAGCAGTTGGCAGCACGTTGGTCTACTGCTACAGGTGTACTAATGTCGGCTTCGTCCATTCGTCTATATCTGCTGCACGGTGAATTGCGTGCAAGGGTGCCTTTTTATAGGATCCCCCTCACGGCAAACCATTAAAGGCTGCGTTCGCAATGGGCTCATGAGCACAGATGCTGGCAAGCTGATTGGCACCAAGTTGTTTTTCAGATGAATCACGCTCCAACTCGTGGGACCAACTTTTTGTACTGGAGTGAAGACCCAAACTATATCAAACAACATTATAATTAACTAATCGATGTCTCTTGTCGCATTGTTGCTTATCTGAAGATTGAGGGTCCAGAATGTGTAGTTTTGCGATTTGTCTAGCGTCTTCAGCCCCAATGATCAGCTGTTGTACATAATTATCGCAATGATTTTCCGTGCCATGTGGAAGAATTAAGTCAAGAAGAGTTTCGTTATTTTGGCATTGAATGAGAAAGAATGGGCTAATCCCAGGGTATCTTGCTTCATTCAATTGTAGGCGAAGGGTAAGATTGTGTCCCAGTTTCTTTGTTCGACGTTTACGTGCATTGACATCATGTCAGTCAACGTTTTGTTGAATCTTTCCGTCAAGCCGTTGATTTGTAGATGGTAAGCAGTCATTAGAAGACGAGACGTCTGGCACAATTGATTGGTGTCTTTTATAAGATGGAATAAAAAGGAACGTTCTTGGTTCTGTTTCTCAAGGGGCTCCGTGCTTCAGTATGATTTCTTCAACTAAAAATTTAGCTAGTTCGATGGCTTCAGCTGTGGGTAACGCTTTTGTAACTGTAAATCTCATCAAGTAATCCGTACAAACAATGATCCAATGATTTCTGTTTCGGGTAACCGGAAAGCGTCCAAGTAAATCTATTCCAATCTTTGCAAATGGTATATTGGGAGATTTTATTGGATGTAGTTGTCCCGATAGAAGTTGGGGTGGAGATTTTCGTCTGTGGTAGTCTCTCCAATGTGACAAATATCGGCGAACGATCCCATATAATCCTGGCCAATAATACTTCCTCCTTATTCGATCATACGTTATGGCAAATCCGAGATGACCGGCTATTGGTGCATCATGAAGACTCCTTAAGATATCATGGCGGAGTTGTTTCGGCACTGCTAAAAGCCATTGTTGGCCCATAGGATCACAGTTTCTCTTGTATAGCATATTATTTCTTATTTGATAACTTTAGTAACCATCACCTTTCTCGAGAATGTTAATTATGAACTTGAGGTGTTTATCTATCAGCTGCTCTTTCCTATAATCTGCAATAGCTGAGAGGGAAGGGATTTCATCAGAGTTCTCAGCTTCGTCTTCGGGGAGAGGCTTTCTTGATAATGAGTCAGCGTCTGAAAGTTTCCGGCCGCTCTTATAGGTGATTTCTATGTCATACTCCTACAACCTCAAAGCCCAGAGTGCAAATCTTCCGGAGGGATTTTTGACATTGGCCAGCCAACATAAAGAATGATGATCCGTTACTTCGGTGAAGGGTCTTCCGAAAAGGTACGGTCTAAATTTACCGATAGCCGAGATGACAGCAGGACACTACTTTTTGGTCGTCGAGTAGTTCTTTTCGGCAGATGTCAAGGACCTGGATGCGTAAGCTATTGGTATTTCTTTACCATCCTGGACCTGTACTAGCACTGCACCAATGCCATACCCGCTAGCGTCAGAGTGTATTTTTGTCTCTGCATTTGGAAGAAAATGTTAGAAAACGGGGCCGCTGGTCAGTAACTTCTTAAGAGACGAAAATGATTGCTTTGCGGAGTTCCCTATAAAAACTCTTCGCATCTTTTTTCAACAGGTCCTGTAACGGCTTCGTGATATCGACGAAATTTTTGGCAAATTTCCGGTAATAGGAGCATAGAGCCAAAATATTTCGGACATGAGTGACATTTAGTGGAACAGGAAAATTTGTTAAGGCTGAGGTCTTTTGTGGATCCGGATATATTCCCTCCTGATAAACTAGATGGCCCAATATCTTAAGTTTCTTCTTGCCGAAAGAGCATTTGTCGGAATTTAGAGTCAGACACGCCTCCTGGATACATTTTTCAAAACCTTTCTCAAACGTGCTATATGTTCTTTGAAATTTGGTACATACACGATGATGTCATCCAGATAGCAAAGGCAGATATTCCATTTGAGGCCACGCAGTACATTGTCCATCATGCGCTCAAATGTAACTGAGGCATTGCATAAGCCAAAAGACATGACTTTAAATTCATAAAGCCCATCTGACAATGCAGTCTTTTCCCTGTCTTTGTCATCGACTTCTGTTTGCTAGTATTCCGACTTTAAATCCATCATAGAGAAAATATTTGCGCCCGCTAGGCTGTCTAAGCCGTCATCAATGCGAAAAAGTGGATAGACGTCTTTCTTCGGGATTTTATTCAGTCTCCTATAATCGACATAAAAGCGCCATTCGCCTTCTTTTTCATAAGGACAACTGGAGATGATCATGCATTTTCTGAAGGCTGGATCACATCCTCTTTTAGCATCCGTTGAACTTCGTTTTCAATCACACGTCTCTCAGTAGTAGATATACGATAAGGCCTTTGCTTGATTCGGGCACTGTTACCTGTGTCAATCTTGTGTTTTAGAGTATTGCAACTGGATTTTCTCTGTTTCCCACTAAAATCGAAAATGTCACCAGATTCTAATAATAAAGTTAACAATTGTTTCTTCTCAATCAGAGTCAACTCAGCGTCTCTGAGAGCCACTTCGATATTCATTTTTCAAAGAACGAATTGTGTCTTTTTCTATAGTTGTCAATCAGGCTATGTTTATCCCTTTCGGAATCAACTGGATTCGACGAGAGAAATTTGTTATCCATACTTTACAGCAACCACTCTCAATATTCACAATAGTTGCCGGGATAGATAGTTCCCTTTCGCGCACTTGAGATATTTATTACCGATAATCAAAGCTTCATTTACGTCTTGAATATCTGGATTGAGGGCACATATTTATTTCGAGGAATTAGGTTCAATAAGGTAATCTGTTGCGATAAACAAAGAAAAATCCTATTCATTGGATGACGTGTTTGGAAATGTTTCTGCGAGTTAAAGAACTTCATTTCCACAATCCTTGACGGCATCAGTGGCTCAGAAAAAGTCCCAACCAAATATCATTTGATGACTGTGTAATGACTTCTCTCAGATCTGGGCTAACTATTTATTTCAACATGAATATTATCAAAATAATAAATAAATGGGTATATTCTAATTACAGTTCAATATCACTTTTGAGTCTCTTTCGCACTCTCTTCCGTCCCGGGATTTACCAGCCAGGAGACCGCTGTACTTCGCGGGCTCACTATCGCTCTTCCTATCGCAAAGGGACGTCCGAACCGCTCCCCCCAAGATCCAGTCTCCTCTCTTCCGACTCCCCGCCCGTTTTATAGCATTTCTTTTCCCCGTCATCCACCGCTCATTTCTTTTGTCGGCCTCAGTCCAAATCCCCTGCTGCCGCCTTCCGGTCTCGGCCTCTACTGATGTCGCACCCTCTGCCGCGCCAAACATTGTCTCGCTTCCGCCAGTCCGAAAGACGCCAAGGCTGGGTGTACAGCTGATGTTCTCCGACGAGACGGCGCCTCCGAGTTCTGGGAAAATGGGCACACAAATGAAAGGCCCCCCTTTTGACAGTCCGGTCAATTGGGCAAAAGGGTGCCGAAACTCGACCCCCCAGCTACGAAATTCCTTCCATCAATTTTGGGAACTTCTCGGAATTTTCGCAGCTTCTGTCGGCACGGATCTGTTGGAAAATGGGGGAAGGAGGATATGCTTCGCCCAAGCTGCCTCCCCTTCGAGTGTCCATTTCATGGGACACTAGGAAGTTCCATCACGCTACTGGCAACTCTACGAGCGGTCCTGATGCAGTGAGACAATCCTCGGGCAGAGCACTTAAATTTAAATATACAGATTACTAAAATAACACTGTCAATTCTCCGCGAGGGTTTTACCATTTTAACCCATCTCCATTTTGCATACCAAGAGGCTCAAAGATTTGATAACAAACACCTTAATCATTTTTACACATACAACACAGACATACATTCACACACACAGAAAAAAGAATAATTTAAAAGAAACTGAAAAGTTATCACTCTAATCTATTTTTAAACCGTCGGCATTCCCATGAAGTTTTCCTGGTTTATGCCGAATTTCAAAATTTAACGGTTTTTAGACTTAAAGCCCATCTCAGTCTGGGATTGCTGCCCCCATTTTGTTTAGGTATTTTAGGGGTTGTGATCGGTTTTTTATAATAAACTTCTGACCATCTAGGTAGTGTTTTTGCCTCTTTAAGCCAAATGTTATCAGCAATCCCGCGACATACCATCCTGTGATGACCATAATGTGCCGGTTCCGCGTAAGCTAGAGGTGTGGGATTATCAAATGATGAGACATAATAATTTTAATACAACTTTTTTTTAAGAATAACTTATATTACTTAAATTCTAATTTGACAATTTTAATTAAAAGTGAGAGTCAACGCCCAAATTAAACCACGTATTCAGGGCAGATCACGCAACTAGATCCTTTATCTCAATTATCATTAATAATCCTATTCATCTAATTACTTATATCTAATATTACCTTTTTCAGTTCTCCTTCCTTTACCTAGAAAAATGATATCTATAAACTTTATATACGAGGATTCCAACTTCTTTTATCTTAGGCTTCTATTCTTTCCAAAACTATCGGACTGCTAATCTTGATCTGCAAGATTTCACACTAAGCTTTGTCACGCTATCGATCAGAATAATTCCACACTACTATCTCTAAGCTTGCCACGCTATATCCTATCATCAAGCTTCTATCCTTTTATAGTATATCTAATTTACATATTATCTTTGTTTATCTTCTTGGTATTGGGTTGGAAAAGTTTTGCCATTAATCGTGGCCGTCAAAGAACATAGGAGTTATGTTAGCAGAAAGACGCGATAGACGTCCAACCCTCCAAGAAGAAAAAAAGTGATTTACTTAAGGGTTCTCAATGCCCTTAATAAATTACGTGTCCCAAATCTCTATTTCTAAATTTCTTCGCTTTCTGAGTTTTATTTAAATTTTAATCTTAAATCCTCATTTTAACTTTTATGATTTCCAATATTTATCTTGACTTTAATTTTCATTGCAATTTTAATCTTAAATTTTAACTTTTATAATTTCCAAAATTTATCTTGACTTTAATTTTCATTACTCATCTTAGAATTAAATTTTAATATTCAATTTAAATTTAAACTCGTGACAATAAATTTTACTCCAATAACTAGGCCAACATTAATACTACTGTTTAATTCTATGCCCACTCTCACTTTTTACATTCAGTTACTTCTAAAATATTTATACACTTAAATATTCTAAAACAAATATTCTGGGTGCAGACCCACCTTTTGACTCTAACACTTCATATGGAGCTGGTACTTCCGCCCCTTCTTGTTGAAGCTATAAATCGTATACTTTTCAAGATTTTCTTTTGTGGTCAGTCTCCTGAAATGAAAAAACTATTGAGCCCTCATTTCCATAATATCAATCAATTTATATATTATTTATATATCACAATAAATTTTCCCTCCATCCCCACATCTGGTTTCAACAAAAATCCCCAAATGAGCCGCGCGCAGCGCCGTTATTATTATTGTTAGTGCCTTGATCGCCACGCCGCGTTTCCTCTGAACCAGATGCCTCCTAATACATAACAATACAACAACATATATATATACACATATTATGCCACCATAAAACATTTTCAACAAACCATATAACAAATAACCAAAAGGGAATTTTCGCATCTCTACGAAGTCATACATCGAAGCAAAACAAATGTGTGATTACAAATGCTTTCTTCAGAAAAATTTTAAACAAGTCAAAAAGTTCCCTAAAATTAAACAAACACTCATTGTAGTGTTTGACTTGGCTTATAACTTTAAGCATCGCCCGAGACTTTCTTTGCAATAATTCTTCCGACCACTTGCTGGAAGACTCATAAAATGAAACAATACACTTGATTTTTACATGCTTTCTCCCACATTCATATCCAACGATGATGAGGTGTCATCACTCTTTTCCTCGGTTGTACTGGAATTTTTGTTGTAAGGCTTAATCTCCTTGTCGTCCTTTCCCTTGACTTCCCAACTGCTTCCTCTCCTTTTGGCTGGTCGGGGTTCTTCTGTTCTCCGTCGTGGTCTTAAGCTGTATCTACTTCCTTCCTTTTGGAACTTCTGCATTCTCTTCTGTTCTCCTTTTTTTCCTGCTTTTAAATAATAGTACTGATGACATTTTATCTTTTTATTATTATTATTGTTGTTCCCCTTTCTTTGCCACTTCTTTGTGGTCCACTTGCCCCGACACACACCTGATCTTTTAATACCCCTATTATATCTAAACCTTTTTGTTTTTATTTTCATCATCAACTGAACTAGTAGCATCTGACCAGATTTGTTTTTATGGGTCCTCTCTGTATTTTTTATATTGATTTGATTGGTTACCAATCCTTTTGCCTCTAACCTACGTTTCACCGCAGATTTTTCTTTTTTCCCATATTGTGACTCATTTAATCCTTTGGTGTACTTTTTCCGAAGTATTTGAGTTTCTGACTTGATTCAGAGTACTATTTGGGGATACCTGTCTTTAATTCGACCTCGTCACATTTCCTATGACGATATATTCTTATTTGATTCTACGTTAACTGTTAATCTTTTCCTGATTTCCATATTACAATATTATTAAAATTCTTAACTTCTAAGACTCTATAAGGTCCCTCAAATTTTTGTTTAAATTTAGCACATACCTTGTTAGCTGCTGAACTTACAGGGTGTGTTTCTAATAAGACCCAATCATTTACCTTTATTTTTATGTCTTTTCTACGTCTATTATAATATTTTTCCCACCTTCCTGTTTAATTTTCGTACTTAGTCTAGCTTCTTTAAAGCTTTCTGTATATCTTGAATTTTGAATTTTGAACTTTCCGATATCATAACTAGTTTTTGAAATGGTGTAATCAATTTTCGACCTAAAAATAATTCAGCCGGTGTTTTTCCCGTTGTTTCATTCACCGCCGTACGAATAGCGTAAGCAAACTCACGTAAGAATTGATCCCAAGTATCGTGTTGATCATTAACATAATTTGCAATCATTTGCACTATATCTCGATTAACTCTTTCAGTCCGATTTGCTTGTGGTCGATATGCAACAGTCTTCACATGCCTTATGCCTAATCTTTCACTTAAGTGCTCAAAAATCTCGGATATAAATTGGGGACCATTATCACTTATTAATTTTATTGGAGCTCCATAACGCGATATAAAGTTATCAAAAAAAATATCCGCTATTATACGAGATGAGGCCTTTAAGAGGTATAATTTCAGCCCATTTGCTGAAATGATCGGTTATTACTAAAATATAGCGGTTACGTCTTATTCTCGATATAGATACGGGCCTAACAAATCTAACGTCACTATCTCATTCGGATAATTTGATATAATTGGATTTAACCGACCAGCTGGTAACGCGTTTTTATAGTTATTAACTTGGCACATATGGCATGTAGAGACATATTGATCAATAAATTTTCTCATGTACGGGAAATAACAAACGTCCCGAATTTTATGATACGTTTTAAATCTGCCTAAGTGTCCAGCGATTGGCTTGTCATGAAATTCTCTCATTATTTCATTCCTTAAAGATTTTGGAATGTATACACGCATTTCACCTAATGACGTTGCGTGTTTCGCATAAAATAACAATCCTTCAATTAAACGGAAATCGTGGGACCAATTCTCACATATCGTTGCATTAACCGAGTTATCTTCCGGTTTCTAAATATCTATATATATGACCTAATTCTGGGTCATTTTTTGTTCCGTTATTAATTGTTCCTCGGAAGTAAGTACCAAATCCTTGATTATGGCACAATTAATTTTATCACCAATTATACTTTTAATTGATTCCTTGAAAGAATGTCAGCCACTGCATTTTGAGTTCCCGGTCTATGTTCCCATTCTATATTGAATTCTGCTAACTTTAGTGCCCATCTAATCATCCTACTCGACAAATTTTTGCCATGTGTTAGGCGTGTTAATGCGGCGTGATCTGTTATTACCTT